>JAHWFP010222363.1:25430-107823 GCA_023313725.1 Lithobius niger | reverse complement strand
TTTTTGAACGAGCGCGGTCTTTATGGCTTCGTTGATAGTGCATCACCAGAAACATTGCCCACTGCTGCTGAGGAGGAAGCCCATCCAGGAATCACAAGGCAGTACAACTTTCGACAAGCTAGAGCATTAGCGACTATAGCCCTAGGGATAGAAACTGACCTGAAAACTCTGATCCGTGCTTGCTCCACAGCTAAGGATGCGTGGGATTCCTTGCAAGCAGTCTTCGAACCTAAGTCTCGTGCAAGAATAGGCCACTTACGGAAAGAGTTCGTGTTAATGAAGATGCTGCCTGGGGAGTCGATGGCAAAATATCTATCTCGCGTTCAAAATGCAGTAACTGATCTAGCTGATGCAGGGAAGACTATCACAACAGAAGAACACGCATATCAGATGATATGTGGATTGCCCCAGGAGTGAGATTCAGTTGTGAGAGATTATATGCACTAGAAGATACAGAATTTGAGCCTACACTTATAAAAGAGAAGTTATTATGTGAATTCGAGCGGCGGAATCCAACTATGCAAGGAACCTCAGGTGATAGTGGTCACGTAGCAGCCATGTCTTTTAACAACCAACGTACCCCGAGAAGAGGACGACAAATAAGACGTGGTGGACGTGGACAAGGACGCAACCAGACCCGTAGTATGTCTAGGGGTGACACTTCCAGGAAAAAGACTGGTACTTGTTACTCATGTGGCGGGTTGGGACATTATGCCCGAGACTGTTCGAGCCCTAAGACACATCAACCACGTAAGAATGTGTAGACTTATACGTCTAGAGACGAACACCCACATGAGTCAGGCATTCTTTGCTGAAGCGAATATTACATCAGCGACAGAATCACACTGGACACTGGACACTGCCGCCACCCACCACTTTTGTAATAATAGGGAATGGTTCACATCTTACAAGGACCTTCACATGAGACCAGCCATTTTGGCAGAAGGAACATCTCAAATCAAAGGAAAAGGAGAAGCTATATTGAGAGTGTCCATACCAGCAGGTTTCAAGACCATTGTGCTACGGGATGTAATGCATGCCCCTAACATGAGAAGAAATCTCATCTCCGGGAATAAAATATTTCGCAGTGGGTGTACCATTGCCACAGATGAAGAAGGCCTAAATGTGCTAAACCCAATGAGACAATTAGTGATGAAAGCCCCTATGGAGAATCAGTTTTTCGTAGTAACAGCGTACAGGCTCGACGAGTCCTCCATGAAGCGTGAAAGGTCACCAGATGAACTACCCTTACCACGGGCATATTCCTCCGTTATTACGACTCAAGAAGTGCCTAAATCTATCAAAGCAATGTCTATAGTACCCGGCCTAACTGACACTCCTTGTGGCACAACCGCTTAGGCCATATGAACATTGCTTCAATGCAGAAAATGGTGAAGGATGATAAGGTGAAAGGTATCAAGTCCCTGTCACAAGATGTTCTAATATGTGAGGCATATCAATTGGGAAAGTCAACAAAAGCTCAACATGTGACATTGGTGGAGCGTAGATCCACTGTTCCACTTGAACTTGTGCACTCAGATGTCTGGGGTCCCTCTCCAATGACTTCTTGTGGGGGGGGGGGGACACGATATTTCATATCTTTTCTTGACGACTACTCTTGAAGATGTGTTGTATTCACCAAGAAAACGAAAGACGAAGCCTTCGACAAGTTTCAAGAATTTATGGCTAGGGCTGAAAGAGAAACAGGACGGAAGCTACAAGCCATACGCACAGATAACGGTATGGAGTTCTGCGCAGGGTATTTTCAACGAGAACTAGCCAGACTTGGGATCAGAGCCGAACGTACTAACGTCTACACCCCACAAATGAATGAAGCCGCCAAAAGAGTAAATAGGACACTCTTAGAAGCCGTTAGGACACTACTGATTGCGGCCAACCTTTCCGGAGAATGGTGGGCCGAGATGCTGCACACTGCAGCATATTTTAAGAATAGAATATCACTTTCAGGGATACAAAATGAAATACCTGATACATTATACTTTAACAGACAACCAAATGTTAGCCACTTACGGTCGGATCGGGGCATTGTGCTTCATCCATGATGATAGGCGTACAAGGACAAAACTGCAGCCTCGTTCAAGATTAGGCATTTTATTAGGCTATGTCCAGCATACTCGAGGATGCCGGGTTTGGTGCCCAGATGATGGCATCGTAATCAAGGAGACCATGAGTGTGAGGTTTGATGAAAAGAAAGTTGGTACTGAAGCCTTAAGAAATTCTCGAAAAACGGAGTTCGTAGAATTTACGCTAGAAGATGGACCTCATATCACCCCAGCACTTAGTACCACCACCAAACCAGAGAAGTCCATCCCTCAAGGATCACCTGGACGGGAAGAAGGTGAGCATCTGGAAGAAGCTGGAGAACGCTGATCATTAGAAGATGCGAATGGAGACAAACAACCAGCTCACGGATGGGACCGTGAAGTGGTCATTAGTAGGACTGGAAAAGATGTAGGAAGGCCAGATATATATTACAGATACCAAAAGGGACCTAGGCAGAGATCTCTAGCAGACGTTGGGAAATTTTGTATAGCGAGACAAATACCATTCCTAATGAACAGGTTTGATTTCAGCACAAAAAACAGAGCGCCAGCTAGAGGAGAACCTATCACTCCACCGAATGAGCCTGACGACGACGTGGAAGGTTGGAACGTGTGGATAGACAGCCCTGCCTATACCCAACCACCGCATCCTGAAGACTGCACCCGAGCCACACCAGACAGTGATGAGACATTGGACGAAACTATGGTTGATCCAGATGTCCATCCAGAAGCTTTTTGTGCGGAACTCCGCATTCTATCCACTTATGGAGAAGCAGTAAATTCGCCTCAAGCTGACCAGTGGAGAAAAGCAATGGAGGATGAGATAGGGACACTTCATGACAGGAAGGTGTTCACCCCAGTCAAAACGCCCATAGGCAAGAAGGTGATTGGTTCCAGATGGGTGTTTGCAGTAAAGGAAGATGCCAAGGGCAAGGCAGCCAGGTTTCGTGCACGTCTAGTGGCGCAAGGCAATACGCAGAAGAAAGAAGTCGATTACTTCGAAACATATTCGCCAGTAATAACTTTCACTCTTGTAAGATTCTTATTATTCACATTGTTAGTTGTCATGTTTGGCTGGGTGAGTTGTCACATGGACATCAAATGTGCTTATTTATATGGGTGTCTACATGAAGAAATATATCTCCGACCTGCTCCAGATCTTAGGACCTCAGAAAACGTAACCTGGAGGTTGAATAAAGCATTATATGGTTTACACCAATCCGGTAAACAATGGTTTGAAGAACTGGATGCCTCATTTGCGAAGCTAGGGTTTACCAAACTAAAAACTACAGATTGCATATACATCTACAGACAGCAGGCAATAGTGTTAGTATATGTAGATGATCTAGCTATCTTTGCCGAAAACAAGAAGGTCTTAGCTGAAGTAAGTAGTCTGATAGCAAGTCAATATGAAGTTAAGGATCTTGGTGACATGAGAAAGTTCTTAGGTGTTGAGTCCAAGAGACATCATGGCCAGTGGACCATACACCAATGCCAATATATAAACGGACTGACCAAACGCTTTGATCTGCAGAGCAACAAAGCCATTTCAGTACCCATAGAAACAGGAGTGGTATTGAAGACCAGGAGGAATCACGAGATAGGGGTGGCCCATTCGACGAAATATAGATCGCTCATCGGAGCCATGATGTTTCTTGCGTTAAGGACACGACCAGACCTCCTGTATGCTGTCACTGCCCTTTTGCAATTCAATTCGAATCCAAATATTGATCAGTGGCGGTTACTGCAGAAGGTACTTATCTATGCACAATGTACCAAGAACCTAGCCCTACGATGTGAACCCACTTCGCATCAGCCGTTATTGGAGTTCTACACGGATAGCTCGTGGGCTTCGGACATCGAAGAACGAAAATCATGGTCCGGATATGTAGGCTATCTGTCAGGTATACCGGTGACATGGAGGGCCCAAAAACAGAGATGTGTAGCCCTTTCCACTACGGAGGCTGAGTTCATTGGCCTCTCGTCAGCAGTCATGGAAGTAAAATGGCCATTTGCCATGAAGTCGGATGGTTTGGTATGAAGGATCCTGTGGTCATCTACTGTGACAATGAAGCAGCGATTGCGTTCGCGCAAGACTACAGAGCACACATGCAAACCAAGCACATAGACATTCGTTACAAATTTGTGCGAGAAACGATTGCCCAAAATGTGTGTTCTAAAGTTCATACCCAGCAAAGAAAACATTGCTGATGTGTTTACGAAGGCGTTACCTCTTAACCCCTTCACAAAATTACGTCAAGCTCTAGTGATGTGAGACAAAGAAACTTTGACTTTGAATGTGTCATTTTGTTTTATACATATAAGTATATTTGTACAGTGTATGTATTAGCAGTCGGACCACTGAACATAAAGGGGTGGTGTTAAATATCACAATACAATGGTGAAGTGGTTTTGGGATATGTTACCTATTGCTATGTCCAGTGATCCAAGCTGAGCTCTCAGTTGGCCTTGTGCCAGATATGTAAATTGATAGTTAACAGGAAGTGCCCTTTTTAGCTATGTTGCTAGGTCAGTGAGTTTTGGTGGATCATCCAAGATGGATGCTTGTCTTGTTGGTTCAAGCCATGAGGTTCAATGTTCAAACTATATTTCCTAGATGTTTGTCAAGTTGTCAAGCATGTTAGGTATTTATTTAAGGATGTTCTTCGATACAATAAACTGGATACCAGAAAGCAAGCCTGTCTTATGAACTTATTCCATAGAGATCTAAAGACTATGGAAAAAAAACCATATCAAGAATAGGCCTAATGCCATATAAGCCTTTTGAAGTACACTGTGATGCTATTTTGACTACAGAGGGATTAGTTAAATAGGTCAACAGATCCTACCATTCCCCTGGCTTCTCTATTCAAAACAGTGGAAGAAACGGTAACAGACTGCTTCATGTATAAACCATCACAGTCCGCTGATGCCTCAGTCATCAACCGTGGTCTCATGACAGGCTTTGGATTTTCCTTCGCGACAGATACCAAACCACGCAGCCTTTTATGACAGTCGGTGACGCTTCTCACCTGCCTCCTCCGGAACGGCGGTTTCTTGCTGAGCAAAGGCGAACCCCTACAATTAGACACAAAACCACCAGCACCACGGCCTGAACGCAAACCAAGCTGTGTCTTCGCACAAGCCTTCGCACCACCTCACAAGCCGACGTATTGAACACAACAATCAATGCTGAGTTCTTCTAACAACAACGGGGATCTCTCTTTGCCTCCATGCAGTCCAAACACAAGAAATGGTGCCTCACAGAATGCAGACCGTCTCCCCCCCCCCCTGCATCCTCGTTGTCGCCGCTTTCACTTGCGTTTCAACGGCCTCCGTCACCACTGCTTTTCAACAAGAACATTCCATCGCCACGGGACTTTAGCATCCATCCGCAACCTTTCGTGACATGATATTACCCAACAACGCTTCTTTGTCACGAAGGTAGCTCCACTGGCATTTGGCATGAAAGCTCAAGCCTCGTTTTGACATCCAGCCCTTCCGTTCCTGGTCCTGGTCCCGTATTGGCTGTTAACGCAGCCTCCATTGAACCGAGATCGCACTCCCTGTCGCGAAGGGGACGATCATCCAATGCTACAACCCAGGCCGGGTTTTTTTACAGCACTTCAAAATGGAAACACTGGAAACTATTCGAATTCCGCTTGCTGCCATTCGGCCTGAACGCAACCCCAAGAATTTTCACGATCGAATTTGCGTCCAAGCTTTGATTACATGTTGTCGCCTCAATTAAGTTTTAAAGCAAATAACTGTGTCAAGACTCGGGCCCTCATTCGTGCAAAGAGCCAACAACCGAAGGGGTAAACCAAGATGGAAGCCGCTTGCACCTCTTGCTGTTTGTCTCGACCGTGGCTAACCCCACGTCTCGAGTGAAAATCAAGTCACCTGTTGCTGTCTACTGCTGCTCGTCTCACTCGTGGCTAGAACCCACGTTTTGAGTAAATCAAGTCGGAAGCCGTTGGCACCTCTTGCTGCTTGTCTCGACCGTGGCTAGCCCCACGTCTCGAGTGAAAATCAAGTCACCGGATGCCATCTACTGATGCTCGTCTCACTAGTGGCTAAATCCCACGTTTGGAGTAAAGAACCAAGACGGAAGAAGTTTGCATCTCTTGCTGCTTGTCTCGACTATGGCTGACCCCACGTCTCGACTGAAAATCAAGCCACCTGTTGCTGTCTACTGCTGCTCGTCCCACTCGTGGCCAGAACCCACGGTTTTGGTGGACGAAGACTGAAGCCGTTTACACCTCTTGCTGCTTGTCTCGACTGTGACTGGCCCCACGCCTCGAGCGAAAATCAAGACAACAGTTGCTGGCCACTACTACTCGTCTCATTCATAACCAGAACCCACGTTGTGAGTGATGCAAGACGGAAGCCGTTTGCATCTCTCCCTGCCTGTCTCGACCGTGGCTGACCCCACGTCTCAAGCGACAGTCAAGACATCGGTTGCTGCCCACACTGCTGCTCGCCTCGACCGTGGGTAACCCGACGTCTCGTGTGAAGATCAAGACATCAGTTGCTGCCTACACTGATGCTCGCCTTATTCAAGTGACTAAAAAAACCCACGCTTTGAATGAAGAGGGAAATCGGAAGCCGTTCCCATCCCTTGCTGTTCGTCTCAACCACGTCTCGAGTGAAATTCAAGACATCAGTTGCTGTCCACACTGATGCTCGCCTCATCCGTGCTAGAACCCACGTTTGAGTGAAAAGTGAAGTCGGAAGCCGTTTACAGCCCTTGCTGCTCGTCTCGATCATGGCTACCCCATGTCTCGAGTGAAGATCAAGACAACAGTTGCTGTCTACACTAATGCTCACCTCATTCGTGGATAAAACCCACGTTTAGAGTGAAGGGTGAAGTCGGAAACCGTTAACATCCCTGGTCGCTCGTCTCAATCAAGGCTGACCCCACGTCTGAAGTGAAAGGAAAGACAACAATTGTCATCCACAGATGCACGTCACAGCCGTGACGAAAACCCACGTTCTGAGTGAAGACAAAATCAAAGACGACGCCCTTCTCGCTGCTCGTCTTGACCGAAATTGACCCCCGTCTCGAGTAAAAAACCAAACAAACAAAAAAAAATCACTGTCCACAATGATGCTCGTCTCATTCGTGACAAACACCCACGTTTGAATAAAGATTCAAGACGGAAGCCGTTCCCACCTCTCACGACTTTTCCTGTTCATAGCTAGCCTCAAGTCTCGAACAAAAATCAAGACAACAACAACAGTCTACACTGCTGCTTGTCTCATCCGTGACTAAAGAATCCACGTTTTGAGGGAAGAGTCAAGAAAGATGACGTTTTTCACCTCGCCCAAATGGTCTCAACCACAGCTGTCCCCACGTCCTGGAAAAAGAAAAAGACACCTAATGCAAATCCAACCGATGCTCGTCTCAAACATGGCTAAACCCACATAGAGTAAATAGTCACACGGATGATGCCCTCTGCTCTTCCAACATCTCCACCACAGATAACCCACGTTTCGAGTAAAGACCAAGACGACCATTGCTGTCTACACTCGTCGCATTCGTGGCTAAAACCACGGTTTGAGTGAGGTTTTCAAGACAGACAACGTCTTCACCTCGAGCCGCTCGTCTCGACCTTCACCAAGACACATCCACTGCACAACTCTTTCGTACACCTATTCCAACGATTCGATCTCCCTCTACAGGTACTGAAGAAAGCCAAGGAAACCAAAGTCTTCTCCTCAGAGCCCCTTTTGACCAGACTTCTCATCAGTAACCCTTCACCCAAATCCGGGAGTCCGAGCCTGAATGCTTCAAACCTGCCGCGTTCGAGCTCTCCGTCTCAACCTCACCCGAACCCACACGAGAACATCCCAATAAACGGATACCTACTTTTCCTGCCTAGAGGCTCACAAACAGGAGAAACCTTAGCTACAATGATCTCTCATTGTAAACAAAAGAACAACAACAACAAAAAACAATCGATGTCACCAACGACAAAGCGAAATAGCAACAGCACACGACGTTACAACGATTTCAACATCAAGGGCACACCATAATGCCATTCCAACAGAAGAATTCCTACAGACTGCTTCCTAGCGTCACTCAACGACATCTACCTCCCACGACCTGTGGAACATGTCAAGCGAAGAGAAGGGAATACACTGGCTGGGTCCAATCGTCGCAGCCAGAACTGTTGTCAAGCCCCCCTTAACCACAATCAGAGCGAAGCAGAAGCAAGCCATCCCAGATGTAAACAAGCCACCCATAGAAGGAAGCAAACCACCCTAGATGGAAGCAAGATCCCTTAAACAACAATCCTTTTCAGGGCCACCATACCCTCCAATTGAGAACCAAATTCCTGCCTCACAACACAAATGTTCTGAATGAAGTGCGAAATTCTCCGAAATTTTTTTGGGGAAGCCTGCTTGCATCCCGGGGCACCCCGTCAGATCAGTGCCCGCCACCAAGCTTGACGAGGTGTCCTGATAATGCTAAAATTATCAGGTAATATGTTTTGGCAAACAAGAAAGAACATTTTGCCGGCCTCCAGTCTGGCTGGCTAAAACATACTTAACCAAGGGCCCGCCCTACCTCCCCTCTCGAGTTACCTCCTGACAGATTGAGACGAAAATAAATGGCGACATCGGCTATGATGGCGCTTTATATACAGGAGGACTGCGTCGCGCAGGCGCAGTGGGAACATGCAAGCAGGCGGATACACACAACCGAAAAACCTCCAGAGAACCATCACATTCGAGGAATGTAATGCTAAAATTATCAGGTTAAGTATGTTTTAGGCAAAAAAGAAACCATTTTTAGCCGGCCAGACTGGGTCCGGCAAAATGTTCGTTTTATAGCCAACAATAATATAATTACCTGTTTTTTATAGCGATTTCCTCCTTTTGAGTTACTATTCCCCTAGAAGCTTGAAGGTTGGCTTCCCAGCCGGGCTTGTACTACTGCGCATGTGCAGGGATGGGCTGGCTATATATACTTGGCGCAGCCATCCGATGGCATCATTTCTCCTAGGGTGCTCACGACGACGTGACCGCCTTGAGCACTCCCCAATCCATCCTCTCCTTTGGATCCGCTGGTCCTCAGGACGCGTCCCATCCTATGGGACGCATCCTATAGGACACAGCATCATCATCCCATAGGATGCATCCTACTCAACTTTGTTAGAAGGATGGCTCCTGCTAGGATGCCTTCTACTGCCTGGGATCTTCTGGTTGTCCCGGTTGGAGCTTCGCTCCCGGCCACCTCTATTCCAACTTTCGGGGCAAGTAGACGGACGGAGGGTCGATCCATCCTCTCCTCAGACAAGGATTCATCAGCCTCTTCCAGATACGCCGGTCCTCACTATCCTACATGTTGCGTCCTATCCACCTACAGCCAAAGGATGGTCTCGCCTAGGATGCCTACTCCTGCCAAGGACCTGGACCTCCTGGTTGTAGCTCAGCTCCCGGCTGCCTCTGTTCCATCTTCAGGGACGAACAGACCAAGGACCAATGCGTCCTCTTCACACAAAAACTCCGATGAACCTCAGGACCGGCTGTCCTCCCAACTGCCCAACTGCCTCCTCTACTGCCCACAGGCGCTTCAATCCACGGGATGGCCCCTGCTAGAATTCACTCTTCTACTACGGGCTTTCTGGATCCCCCAGTTGATGCCTCACTCTTGGCTACCTCTGCTCCGTCTTTAGGAGCGGACAGGCAGAGGACCAATCAATCCTCTCCACACAGAACCACCGTCCTCAGGGTCAGCTGGCCTCACCATCCTACGTATCACTGTGCATTGTCTCTGCGCAGCCTTCTTGGATTGGACTACTTCACCTGCTGTCGCCTTCCTTTTCCTCCAGCATTTAATGCTGTTGTTTAACCATGGAATATGATATCCCTCTGCACAGTCACCATCTGAGCATCTACTGCGCAGGCCTACTTTCTCATTTAAAATGTTCGCTGTGTGCAGCTGTGCGCCGTCCGCTGTGTCCTATCCTATCCTCCGTTGACCATCCTCATGCCTTGTGCCAAAGGGACACCGAGGGATGGATCCTCATCTCGCACTCCTCGCTCCGCATCCCGTCCGGTCCCTCCGGTTGCGGATGACGTCGAGCTTCTCGAACTTTCTTCGGACCAGGATTCGTTGGAGCACCCTCATCCGCCGCCCAATCCTCTTTTTTCCGAACCATCCGCTCCGATGCCTTGTGACACTGCAGCCACGTCCCCGATCCCCTGCAGTCAGCCTCCGCCAGCACGGGACCTGCGATCCCTTGCCGATAAAGTATCTCGTACCAAGGAACGTTATCCTTGCATTAAGCTTCATCTTAAAGCCCGGAAGGTTGCTGGCAAGTTGACCAAGTTGGTCCCCAACTCACTCCTCTTGATTAATCCTCGCACTCGTCCCGTCCTTCGGTAACAGGATGCTCCATCACTCAGCGGACCAACGATCCGCTTACTCCGTCCCACGTGCATACCCTCATGGACTCGTCACTCCAAACTTTTAAACGGAAGGCTCCAGTCTACGATTACACTTCAGCCTGGCATGCTTCACAGGACCTTCGTCCGCCCCGGACGAACCATCACGTCCTATCCCAACTGTCCCCACTCTTACATCCGCTCACAGACGCAACAATTCTTCCATGAAAAGCACACATCCTTTTTTAGAAGACTCGGTCCTCCGTCCTATCCTTTTTCAGAAGACTCGGTCCTCCGTCCTCCGTTCCGTCCTATCCTTGGTCATCTGTCCTATCCCGTCCTATCCTTCACTACGGCTTCATCTTAGGACGCTTAGATACAGACAAGGGGCATCTACCAGGGCTATGTCATCGTCCCCTTCTTCATCAGTTCATGGCTTGTCCCCAAACATTACAATCCCCTGAATTTTACGATTATACACACGTCCAAAAAAAGAGGGGGGCAGGAGGACACAACTGCATGGTCCCGCCTACAGCACTACAACCGCTGACTGCGCAGTGTTGCCATGTCTCACCGCCAGACGCCTCTACAGTCACTCACTCGCGATTCATATTGCTGCGTGCCTAACAGTTTTTGTGTCCTGTTCATCATTCACCATGTCCACCTCTTCTTCATCTGAAGATCCTGTTACCCGAAGTTACACCAACCAAAGAAGGGCATGGTTCCTCATCCATGGATTGTAATTGCGTAGGTCTTTCCAAAAAAATTCTACTACGTATCACTTCGATCCTCATCTCATCCTCATTGCGTGTAACGGACTGGAACGTAACTGCCGTATATGCGTCTCCATCTCGCCAAGTCTATAGATTATCATTCGACGAAAGCAACATCTATCAAGACAGCGGATGGTACGCGCTGATCAGCAGTGAAAAGAATTAGGAGCTCTGAAGCAAGCCTAAGTACTACTCCAAGTCAAAAAAAAAAACCCACTTCTTCGGGTCCACTAGTCCTCGAGACCAGCAGGTTTCACCATCCCGTAGGACGTGTCCTACTTATCCTCGATCTTAGGATAATCCCCACTAGGATACTAGGATGCTCTCTGCTTCCAAGGATCTCCCGGATGAATCTTTGCTCCCCGCCACCTTCATTCCGGCTTCAGGGGCAATTTGGGGAAGGACCGATCTATCCTCTCCTCGGACAAGGATCCATCCGCTATCCTCCCGGTACTGCTGTCCTTCTTTCCGTGTGAAGCAAATAGAGGTACTTTATGCAAGGGCCAATCCAATACGGACCACATCCCTACATTTTGCAAGCAACCTCCTCCAGGACGACCATCCTCTTTCTACCTGCCTTACGTCCACAAAGACTCTACTCCGTGCTGTCAATGATACGTACTCCCATGAGCACGAACTGAAAAATCGTCGTTGTCATTCCCTTCGTGTGAACTATGCTCTGCCCCGTGTACACAATGCCTGGGTTTCGTCAATTCCTGCAACTACACCTTGGAGGGCCTACTACTGTGCCCGTTCCCACATTCACCATCTAAGACTTGCCCCATTCTCTGCCACAATCCGTTCACCGCTTTGTACTCGTCCTGCGGACATACCTTCATCGTCGTTCCTAGCTGCACTTTACCAAGAAGCTCCTTCACCATTACCGTCCCTACCCTTCTGGCCCTCATATGTTGTAAGCATCCTCAGGACGCACAAGACACTATCTTGTTGTGACCTTTTCTTTCTAGCTAAACGCGGATGCTCAGTTGGCTCCGCTATTGTATTGTTTCAAACACAAAAACAAACAATCAAGTTCGACAGATGCAACCCAAACTTGGCAACGGACAGCTTGGCGTCCGCCCCTCTTGCATCTCATGCGTTTTTGCACAGTCTTCACGTCAATACATCCTCAACTACATGCAACCTGGTCTATATCCCTTTTACCAGTATGTTTGTGCTACCATCCGCACACACTACAAACAACTACACACCCGTTCCCATACGTCCACCTCACCATTCTCTCCTTCCGCTTCCTGGTTACCACTTCAACATCCTTCATCCAAGGCCACAGGCGTAGCACTAGTTTTCCGTGTCCTTCCCTACACGACATTCCCATCTGTCTCTTATTCCTCAACACAATTATCTTCAGCATGGATTCCGCATCATCAGCCTCCCGTGTGGGGACGATACAATCACGATCCTCGCCTCCATGTTAGGACCGTATCCTCACAATTTCAGCTTTATGAAACCATACCTTCACCCTTTTAGAAGGGTCTAGCATTCAACAACCAGTGTCTCTTCTTCCTCTGGAAAATCTTTTCTTCGATCCTCGTCTTATACCAACCAGTTGCCTTCTTCTTGATTCAACTTCGAAAATGTGTGCAACATTTCCAGTTTACCACGGTCTGTCCTGCGGACGGTGTCCGCTCCTCACATCCGCTTCGAGTTCGCCACGTCATGCACTCGCCATACACATTCTCACTTTCCACATCCGGACGGTATTCATTCTTCACGTCTTCTGATCATACAGACACTCTTCATCCGCCTACCCACTTCACAGACTTTCCGGAACCCGTCCTACGGACGGTGTCCGCTCCTCAAGTTTACTAAAGAACTTACGGCGACACGCGCCATCCACCTGTCCGCTTCACACTTGGAAGCACCATCCTTCCCAACAAGGTAGTCGATTTCGCAATTTTATCTGATTTCCTATCTTGTACCCCACGGTGTTAAGACCCCTGCTTGCGGTTCCTTCTTCTGCTTCTTGTTAACATTTACTGAATTATAACGTTTTTCCGCATTGCCTGACCTCACTTAGGATGTAACCGTTCCGAAACAGCGGATCGCTCCTCAGCCCGCATATAGTTTCGGCTCTTAGTGAAATTGGTCCAGGACTCTGGGTTGTCTTCACCAGGGACTAGTTCCCGGGGATGCCGGCTTGTATGAGAGGGGACAGCAAACCTAGCCCTCCTCCGGGTTACAAAGTCCGCTATAAAAGCAGGTAATATATATATTTTGGTCGGCTATAAAAAGATTAAAATTGCAGGGCCCGCACCTGCTTAATTTTAGTTTTTATAGCCTAACCGAAAATATACATTACCTTAACTCCCACCCAGGCCTCCCCTCCATTGTCTAGGTTCTGGGTGAGGAGAAATAATGCCATCGGACGGCTGCGCCGAGTATATATAGCCAGCCCATCCCTGCGCATGCGCAGTAGCACAAGCCCTGCTGGGAAGCCAACTTTCAAGCTTCTAGGGGAATAATAGCTCAAAAGAAGGGAATCGCTATTAAAAAAAAAGGTAATGTATATTTCGGTTAGCAATAAAAACTAAAATTAAGGAGGTGCAGGCCCTGCAATTTTAGTCTTTTTAAACAATTTAACAAATATGGCTGCATTTTTTAGGCTGACAGTCTTTTCTCAACTTTGTAGCAAAGACGACATCACTTGTAGAAAAGACAAAATCATAGTTCAAGTCATTCCAGTCAATGATGGTGCGAGGGAAGACAGCTAGCGGAGGTGGTAGAAAAGGCTGCAAATAAAGAAACAGAAACAAAATATGGGAGCAAACGAAAGCGTCTTAAAATTAATATAAAACATAGCTTAGGCATACCTAAAAAAATACCAAAATGTGAATAAGACCAGGTAAGTGCAAAAAGGCAAAAAGCTCAAACGGCAAAAAATTCAAATAGTCTAGGAGAAGAATTCAGAAAAGGCCATACTTTCCGAGTTAAAGGCATTTTGTAGTAGAAGTGGTAACTAATTTTTTCTGAACAAGGAGAACTTGAAGAAGGTAGATATAAACGTTACCAAATTTTCTTTGCAATTTTAAGACCGGAAATGAGCTGCCATCTTGGAAAAAAATGGCACCAGTGAGAGATTTTTTAATATTTTTTATATCTGGACTTCTACCAACACTTACCAAATTAAAGCATTTGAAACGTACTATCCTTCATTACATATAACACTTTCGATATTTTTAATGATTTGCTAACAGATTTAACCTAAAGATAAAAAACGTGCATTCGCTCATCGTTAAATTTCGCTATAAACGCAAATAAACTTCTAACGCTAAACCAATTGTATTAATGCCTCTGTAAGTTCTTGTAGTACAGAAAATTATTTTTAATTTGGTATACAGAACATATATTTCGGTCCCATAGAAGTGGAGTAATGAATACGCATGTATGTGGGTAACATACGCAATTACTTGAAATTAACATAATAGAGAATAGTTGGTAGGCCTAATGACAAAAAAAAATGGTCTGGTGTTTCGTTTTCGGGAAACTACCAAATTTTCTCCAGTTATATCTTGCATAGATGCTATCTTACTTCCATTTAAAAATGAAGTGGCATTGTCATAGTCAAAATGTGTCACGATTTTCGATTAGAATGTACTCCTTCAAGCGTCCTAAATGGCTAGAGTTAGACTTTTCTGAAAGGTGGCGATGAATACAATTTATTTATCTTTCATGTAGGTCATCTTACGCACATTTGAAGGTGAAGCGATGCTGTCGTAGCGGTCAGCATGTGTCGCGATTTTCGTCTTGAATATATTCCTGTAATCGTCCCAGTTAACTTAAATGGCTATACTTAGACTTTTCTGCAAGGTGGTGTCCTCTTTCCAACAAGGCTGATTAAATTTATTTATTATTCATAGTGGCTGTTCTATGCTGATTTAAAGATGAAGTGTTAATGTCATAGCATTCAAAATACATAGTGATTTTCGAATTAAATGTACCCTTTCAAACTTCCTAATTCTCATAACTAGGATATTTATGAAGGGCGCGTCAGAAATATTGACATTTAATGCAGCCCATCATTCACTCGTTAATTAGTAATGTATTACGGAGGTGAAAGGGGGTAGAAATTATCGAATTCAACCACTCAGTAAGCCCCTTAAAGAAGTTAATGATGTAATTAGGCTTAATTGGATAATATGTATGCATTCGTTCCAACAAGGATAACACAAATTAAATAAAGTTTAAATCCATAATTTGTACACACATTCCAATAATAAAACAAACCATACATGGACCACTCATGTCTTGTCTGTCAGCCGAATTCCATTTAAAATGCAAGGTGTTATGTTTACAGCTGTTAAATGACATGTTAAACACCAAAACGAATGGGATAATGAGAATCAGCATGTTGAAATAGCTAAAACCGCTATTCATTTTCATTAGTAAAAAAAGTTATTACTGCACAAAGGAACTTTAAAAACAAAATAGGAAAATGGCCTTAACGCGACTCATATTTAAGATGCCCCATAAATACACCGAGTTAAGTTAAATAGGAAGACTGCAGATGAAAAAACTGAAAAACTGAAAAACTGAAAAAATTGGGAGTTACGCACTAAAATTAGAACATGTACAGGTAAACCACGATTTTAGAGCGTAGGGTAGATTTTTACGTTAAATATGCATTGAAACTTTCTTGTAGCAAGTTTTCTGCCTAACATTGTGCCAAACCAGCATGTTATTGATTTGAATGGTTAAGACGTTATCACTAAAAAAAACTTTTGGGGGGCAGGGAGGGGGAGGCGAGAGTGGTGCATCCCCATCCCCCCTCTCAGGGGGAGATTCAGTGTGTTTCTCCCTATTTTTCCATTTGCAGTATAACAACGTATAACTGGTGAAATATTTGTAAGATTTTTCCGGAGGCGAGCAATCGGTCCCTTTTCTGTCCCTTATCTATTTTTCATAAAAAATACAGTGTTATATATATGTTTGCGTAACCATTACTTCATTTCTATGGGACCAAAATAGATGTTCTGTATACCAAATTAAAGGTAATGCTGTGTACTACAAGAACGTATGTAGGCAAAAACTATTTGTCTAAGAGTGAGAGGTTATTTACGTTTATTACGAAATTGCAGGACGAGCAAATGCATATTTTTTGTCTTTAAGTTATAATTTGTTAGTAAACCATCAAAACTATCGAAATAATTATTCTATAATGAAAGACAGTACGTGCGAAATCCTTTTAATTTGGTGTAAAGAAAAAGAAAATTCGGATTAGTAGAAGCTGAGATATTAAAAATATTAGAAACCTCTATTTAGTGCCATTTTTCTTAAAATTGCTAAGTAAATTTGGTAACATTTATATCTTGCTTCTTCACATGCTTCTTGTTCAGAAAAAAAAATAGTTACCGCTTCTACTAAACAATGCCTTCACTCGTTGCATTTTCTGATTTTTCTCTTAAACTAAAACGTAGCCGACCGAGTATTGCACTCAGATTTTTAAGGAAGATTATTAAGTATAATTAAAATAAGATTAAGTACAATTTAAAATAAATTTTTATCCTCTTTGTCTACAATAGGCCCAAAGCCTGTTTCCTAGTAGATTTTATCTTGATTGCTGTTTTTTGTTTCCGCAACTGTGTAACGGGAAAGGCTGTCAAGGTTGTGGTGTCGGTTACTCTAATACTGCCTTGCAGGTGCTTGAATGGCCTGCCAATAATTAAAGGCTCGGTTATTAGTAGTTTCTTACTGGTGCTTGAATACCTTGCCTCTAATGTAAGGCTTTGTTATTAATAGTGTCTTGCAGTTGCTTGAATGCCTTGCTGACAATTAAAGGCTCGGTTATTAGTACTGTCTGTCTGGTGCTTGTATGCCTAACCGATAATTAAATGCATAAATAATAGTTATAGCACCCCTGACGAACTGTATGGGATTTATCAGCCGATGGACGATATCCCGAACGTGGCCAATCCGCGAGAACTACGTCGAGATGACGTTCGAGGCGAAGCCGAGACGTCATCGAGACGTAGTTCGAGCGGATTGGCCACGTGAGGGATATCGCCCATCGGCTCATAAATCCCATACAGTTTGCCACGGGTTCTATAACTAATTTATCGTACGGTCTGCAACTATAAAGACGAAAAACATAATTGGTGGGGTAATAAGCTGTGTTGTTTATGCAAACTTTGTGTCGTCACTTTGTTTTGCTGCAGTCAGATTTGCGGCCGATACCATTCAAGCGAGATGAGGGTGAGCGGGGGTAGGATATGTGTCTAGAGGGAGATTTTTTATTAATCGTATAGGAGAAACACGTTTTTTTTTTTATCTTGGCGTACGTCACACAAACTTCATCATGTAAAAATTATGTCGTAACACCTTAGGTTCACGTAAGTGGTGTTTAAAAATTTTTTTTTAATCATGGCTTTCACGTAATGAGTCGTCCTTCTTCAATTTGCATAATGTGCTTTCTGAACAGTTGGTTCTCCGCGTTTGTCATTTTCTGATGACATTTCATGGGAGTAGTATCATCCTACGTCTTTGATACCTTTTAATGGAAAACGTTGAATTGATTTGGACGACAGTGAAGGATTCAGAGGTAACGTACGTATTCCTGTAAACAGTGATGTGCTAAAGTGTAGGCAGGCAGTTAGAATGTTATGGGTGTATTTTTATTTCGGGGTGGGGGGAGGGAATAGTGTAACGCTTAATTTTGAGGGATGGAATTTAATGTATAGTTCGTATGTTATTTCAGTTGGTGTTTTCGAAAGGCCGACGCAAGTTCACGTAATTTTGTGAGGAGGTGGGGGGACGGAGGGAAACAGCGTAACGCTTCATTTTGAGGGATGAAATTTAATGTATAGTTCGTATGTTATTTCATTTGAGGTTTTCGAAAGGCCGCGGCAAGTTCACGTAATTTTTTTGATTTAGAGTCCCCCCCCCGTTCCCTCCCCGCCACCCGCCCCGGGGGCCCCAGTTAATAAGTATTTAAAGTATTCAATTTTCTGGTCTGTGTTTCGAAATGTAGAACTGCATTATAAAACCATGCGTGAATTAATTTGCTTTTATTTTGTTGCGTAATAAAAGAGCACTGGCGTCAATTTTTTTTTAAAACAAGGAACGAAGGTAGGCTACGATTTTATTTTGTAGCAAACATTATTTGGATACTTTTGGTTGACATAAAAAAAAATCAAATTAATTCTCGCATGGGTTTTATTAAGGAATTCTACCTTATGAAAGTATTGGCAATGTCTTATCACCCACACTACTGTGCATGGCATCCATATCACACTTTAGTGTGATGAAATCCCATATCGCCACACTTTAGTGTGGCGATATTCATATCACCACAGTAAAGTGTGGTGATATGGCATATCACCACACTAAAGTGTGGCGATATGAATATCATGCACTGTAAAGTGTGGTGATATGGGATATATCGCTGTGCGTTTTTAGCATTGTGAAAGGTAGGGACCGTACGATAATTACTAGTATTGTCTTGTCGGTGCTTGAATGCCTTGCCGATAATTAAAGTCTTGGTTATTAACAGTGTCTTGCTGTTGCTTGAACACCTTGCCGACAATTAAAGGTCCGTTTAATAATAACACCATGCTGGAGCTTGAATGCCTTGATCATAATGAAGGCTCAGTTATCAGTAGTGTCTTTCTGGTGCTTGAATGCCTTCATCTAATTAAAGGCTCGGTTATTCATAGTGTCTTGTTGGCTTTTGGATGTCACGCTGGAGCTTGAGTGCTTGTTATCTACCTCAGCGAATTTTTCTTAGTGTTAGACGGAATTATAGCCTAGAACTAAATCACATTCATAGAAAGCATTTCCAAATCTACTGCCATTTTGCCATCACCTGACATGTTTGCATTATTGTATGTAGTTAGTTGTCGTGGGTACGTCCATTATTGAATTGAATTTCTGTGGTTTAGTCCGAAGAAAGGTGAGTACTAAGAAAGGTGTAAAGTGTAATCTTTGAAATTAAATTTATAACTTTTTTCTTTCTAATTTTTGTGTGCCATCATCGTGTAGTGGATCAGACGAACGTGGTCGAGGTAACAAGTAAATATCGTGGTTCAGGCGACCATACGCATTTACATTCCGTCATTGGCTTTGTGGGTTTTGCCTTTGGTCGAAACGCAGTGGGTTCGCCTCAACAAAATTTTGCTTGGCCCATGTCAGTCTCGTTCACGTAACAATATTAATTAGCTTGTCAGACAATAATTATTTTTCTTTTATTTAGGTCCATATTTTGTACACTCTTGAATTTTACCTCCTATGACAACTTCTTTCGTAAATGGCACGCCATATACGGTAAGTAAAGTTACATGTCTTTGAAACACACAGGCTATTAGTCGTCAGTTTATTTATGAACATCAATGTTCCAATGTCCTGTTCAAGTTCATCAATATTAAGAAAGCTATTCCCATACGAAGACGAGCAAATAAATTGATCCGGACGGGTGCTCCGCGTTTTACTACAAACAAATTGGAGACCAAGTTGCCGAGGCCTTCCAACTTTTTTTTTATCTTTCGTTCACTACAGGACTCCTTGGTTCATGTCGGAAAACTACAATTGTGGTTCCAATTTTGAAAAAGGGGACCCCCACTGTCTCAGAAAAGTACTGCCCGATCTGACAACAGTGCCGCGTAAAGTTATGAAACTATAATATACAAAGCTATGCTGCTTCACATAATTAATTTAATGTCATACATAATGACCAATTTGGGTTTATGCCCGGTCGATCTTCGATACACCAACTTTTGGTTGCACTTTACAAATGGTCTGAGGTACTTCACCGGGGGAACCAAACAGACGTTATACTGTTCGATTTTAAAAAGGCCTTCGAATCTGTCAAACACCAAATTAGTAGTCAAACTTAAAAGATGTGGTTTTGGAGGAAACCTTATCCAGTGAATTCAAGCCTTCATTTCTGGTCGTACCTATCGAACAATTGTGGACCTTGTTCTTTTTAATTCGCCACCAGTGATTATTGGTGTTCCCCAATGGTCGGTTCTGGGATCATTGCTTTTTCTTGAATGACTTGACCAGCCCAATTTCCATGGTTTCTCAAGAGAAATTCACCGACGACTTGAAACTACACTCACCAATAATCACTAATGACGCTGCCTTAGACTCCAACTTACTATTCATGTCATCTCTGAATGGTCAAAAACCTGGCAACTAACGCTTTCAAATTCAAAATGCCGTAAGGTAGTTAATTTTGCCTTTAGAAAAAAAAAACTGTAGACTTTAACTATAGTCTGAGACTATAAGCCTGGAGGTCGCAACAAAATGCTTCAAGAACCTTGGTGTTTTATTTCAGGACGACCTCAAATTCATTACACATTGTGACCACATTGCTTCTATGGCCAATCGCAGTGCTGCAATTGTTAAACACTGCTTTATCTCGGGGAACTATGAAACCAAACTTTGGGTTTTTAAAGTCTATGTTCGTCCCCTTCTGGAGTATGCAAGCCAGATCTAGTCACCAAGACTTTTGAAAGACATCGGCAAAATCAAAGCGGTTCAGAGGAGATACGCAAAACAAAATTCCTGGATTAGGCGCGAAATCTTATCGCGGTGATTGAAAATAATCAAACGCGACACCCTCAAATAAATGTAGAAGTCTGAAAGCAGATATCAAGAAATAGAAATAGAGGTTGACGGTGCACAAAGCACCCCCCCCCCCCAAAAAAAAAACCAAAGAAGTTAAGCAACTAGAGCGTTATAGCATGATTTGAAAGCGTTGAGTGAGGGAGCGCAAACAACAGATTCAGGGAGGGAGTTCCAGGGTTTTCCGTGAAAAATTGAAAGCGAAGTTTAGTCCGAGACACAGTGCCAGAAATACGGAGTGGGTGGCCACGAGTGAAGTTGAAATTTGGAATGAGGGAAAGAACAGGGTCCACATCAAGGAGATAGTGGATAAGTTGGTAGGTAAGTATCATGTCGCCACGATGAAAACGGTCATGAATGGAGGAAAGCCCAAGTTTACGTAGGCGATTGGAATTAGGTAAAGAACGAATATTGTGAGGCGACGTTGGCAGTTTTCAAGACGATTAAGTGAGTAAAGATTATAGGGACGACATATTTGGGAGCAGTAACCAAAGACAGGGAGGAGAAAGGTTTTATACAAAATATCAAACAGTGTGGGTGTAAAATGGAGAAACGCTTCAGTACAAAATGGGCTTTACGAAAGACTTTGGAGATGACATTTTCAGTGTGAAGATTGAAATTTAGAGCGTTACCAATAAGGATCCTAAGGTCAGGATGATTAGTAACAGGAGTGATAGAAAGATAGTAATAAAAGTACGGATTATTATTCCCAAGGTAAAGGAATATCAGTATGAAAAAGAAGGGAATTGGTAGAGGCCCAGTGCGCAACACGTTGGATGTCTTCTTGAAGTAATTTGCAGGAAACAAAGAGTCGGAGAAGATTTTTAAGTCATCAGCATAGCAGGCGTTAGGAGAACGAATAACAGAAGGTAAGTCAGAGATGAAACTATTGAACAGGAGGGGAACAAGAACGGAGCCTTGAGGAACACCTGAGGTAACGTGAAGCCAAGGAGCGGAGGAACCACGAAGGATGATCCGTTGCCGCCTAAGGAGTAGGTAGGAGTTAAGCCAGAATATAATGCCAGGAGAAAAACCGAAAGTAGTAAGTTTGAACAAAAGCTTAGCGGTGGGACAGTGTCGAAAGCTTTACTGAAATCAAAGAAGACAAGGTCACGTGGTAGACCAACGTCAATAAGTTTGGTAATGGGATCATACGTGGTGAGGAAAGAACGTTTAGGGAGGAAACCATGTTGGGTGGCCAGAAGAATATTGAGTTGAGAACATTCATCAAAAAGATCAGAGTAGATTAACCGTTCAAAGATTTTTGAAATGGACGAGAGGAGACTTGTAGGTCTGTAATTAGTAACAAGAAAAGTGGAACCCGATTTATGAATTAGAGTGATATGAGCATCCTTCCAGCATAAAGGAAAGGTACTAGAATTGGAGAATTGGATGGAATTGGAGAAAATGTGAAACAAGGGGGTGGAAAGATAACTGTCACAATTATGAAAAAAATAGGAGGAATGTTATCAGGACCTGAATAAAAGTCTTCCTTAAGGGATAGGAGAGTGGATAGAAGAACGGTCACACTGAATAACATCGGTCACATGTTTATTTTCAAAATTTACTCCCATATTCACTGCTTACTCAGAGTCGATGTACCGCTATTTGATTTTAATGCTGAGACTCGAACCCGGGGAAATCATCTAAGGCTCGTAAATCCCATGTATAACCTGTATTGCTGGAGAGTATTTTTTGGTCTGAGAATGGTTCCAGTTTGAAACTTGCTCTGTACAATGACGCTCATTATAGACTTCCGCAAAATTTAACACATGTGATTTAAGGGCATACTAATTGCGCCCTGAAAATTGTCCCTGAGGCCTGCCACCCTATTCTCCTTTATTCCAGTTCTTCTTCTTTTTGTATCCCCATTTCTTCCTTCAATAAGAAGTCTTGAAATCCTTTTTAAATTTTGACGTGCATTTGCTATGCGAATTTGCTTAAGTTTTTTTTTTTAATGGCATGCTGTTAGTGGTCAACTCCGACCTTTGCTGCATGTCCACTTTGCTCTTTTAAATCGAGCGAAGACATTAAATTTATTGTTATTACTATACAATTATTTCAGTTGTCAATTTCATTCTTGGATTATTGTAAATTCAATCATTTTTGTAATAGAATGAATGAAGTATACTTTTTAAACTTTATTTTTATTTCTATTGCTGGAAAATACTTAACCTGTTAATTTTATGCATCTTGCTCTGCTGGATGCTATTTTACCTTGAGATTTTCTTCTGTGTCGATCCGCCTAGCTTACCAACCCTTACCGCGCATGCGCGGCTCTCCTTATAAATACATCTATTGTTCTCAAGCCGACCTGGCGACAGGTAGTCTTACTTTAGGATTTGTTTATTATTCACCGACAGCCTTTTTCACACCGCATTCGTCCGAATGAATGCCGACAACGTCTCCACATTCTCCTGCTGATCGTTAGGCCTACAACGGCACCATCGAGCTTCTTCGTTCCGTTTCTGGCTCCAGACCAAGCTACCGATGGAAGCGCCCTCAACACAACAACTGCTGGGACGCGATACATGAGGGAATTACATTTGCATTCGTTTCCTGTCGATGGCTGGCATTCGCACTAACTTCCCAACCACAAGACAGATGTACATCGCCGACAATAGGCCACACGCATTCGTTTCTGGTCCCTCATCGCCACAAGACAGATGTACATCGCCGACAATGGGCCATTGGCATTCGTTTCTGGTCCCTCATCGCCACAAGACAGATGAACAACGGGGCTCGCTGGAAGGCATTCGCATTCGCACCTAGACCTCCAGACGCCCTCTCGCTTCTGGTTCCCGCAACACCGCAAGACAATTGAAATGTACGGAACGTCGTTTACAACCGCTGCAGTTGGAGCAGACCAAGACAACTGACGCACTGCGACCCACAAGTGGAACCCTCTACATTGAACAATGGAAAGGGATCGTCCCACGGGAATTGTCCAACCCAAATTGAACTTTGTAAATGGGAACCACAAACCGCAGCCAGCTTTGACCCTCCAATCAACACTCATCTTCATCCCACCACGAAGCAAACTGTTTCACTGTGTACTGGAAAGGGATTGTCCTAGTGGAATAGCCCGACTCAGTTGTACTTTTGAGATGCATTTCGTCTGTAACCTACAATCAACACCTTCTTCCTCTAAATGAGACCTCTCACTGTACTTTGGAAAGGGATTGTTCTACGGGAATTGCCCATCCAATATGTACTTTGAAGCAGGAAACCACAAACTGCATCCTGTTTCTGAACTTCAGTCAACACTCGTCCCTCTCAAGATGAAACCCTTTCACTGCACTTTGGAAAGAGCTGTCCTACGGAACTGCCCATCCAAAATGTACTTTGAGGCAAGAAACCACAAATTGCATCCTGTTTCTGAACTTCAATCAACACTCGTCCCTCTCAAGATAAAACCCTTTCACTATACTTTGGAAAGGGACTGTCCTACGGGAATTGCCCATCTAAAATGTACTTTTGTAACACGAACTACAAACTGCATCCTGTTGAGAACTTCAATCAACACTCGCAATCCCCGGGGACCCTCTCTCTGGACTTTGGAAAGGGACTGTCCTACAGGAATTGCCCATCCAATACGGACCTTTGAGAAAGGAACCCACAAACCGTAACCTGTTTTTGGCCCTCCAATCAACCACAACAAGTACGGACATCATGACGTCTACAATCAACACAACAAGGGACAATGTCATCCCCCCCTCTGATGGCAACAGGAAGAAGCCTCGTGTGAAAATCTTGGTGGCAACACCAATTCACCAAGCCTCACTGAATGAAAATCAGGAAAAGGATATCCTCACTCCTAAGAGGAAGCAAGAAACAACTTCACTGGCCAACATGACGTCAACCAAAGTTAAGCTGCATTACCTGCACCAATCTAAAACGGCACAATTCTACCACTAACAGGAACCGGTACCACCCACAAGGCGTCCATGCTCTGCAATTCACGTTCGCCCTAAGAATCATTTGCACTCCCACTTAGAAACATTCGCATTCACACCCCAAAGCATTCGCATTGGCACCTCAAGCATTTGCACCAAGAATCATTCGCATTCTCACTAAGAAGCATTCACATTCGCACTAGGAAGCATTCGCATTCGCAATGAGAAGCATTCGCATTCGCAATGAGAAGCATTTGCATTCCCACCCCAAAACATGTGCATGGACACCTCAACCGGCAATCGCATTCGCACTAAGAAACGTTCGCATCCACACACAGATCCGCACCCCAAAAGCATTCGCATTCGCACCCCAAGCTGCATTCTCATTCGTACCAAGCAGCATTCGCATTCACACCAAGAAACATTCGCATTCGCACCAAGCAGCATTCGCATGACATTGACAGGCCGCATTCTTATCTGACTTTCAAACCATGATGTTTCCATTCCAAGTCAAGACGCAAGACGCCAACACAACTGCTCGTCGCCTACGTAGCCGGAACCCACGTTGTTAGTGAAGCCCTGCATACCAGGAGGTTTCAAGCAGCAACTAGTTCCAGCCGTGACCCCATCACACGTCAATTCAGACTTGAGTCAACAAAATCACCATCAACACGACGCACTCACATTGGCCCATGCGACGAAACCAGCAGCGACAGTTGAGTAAACTCTCCACACCAGAAGTTTCATCGAGCACCTTCACCCTCCTGTGACTTCGTCATAGAATAAATCAAGACTGAGATCAACACAACTAGCAAACACCCACTCGTCTCTAAAGAATTCAAACCCACAAGATCAAGCCCGCCAAGATCAAGAGACTCCAAGCCGAAACTGGTCTCCAAAAAAAAAACCACCAATGCCAATGCACCGGCCCGTTTTCAAAATGGCCAGGACCCACGACTGCGTGAAACTCAACACCAAGAGGCCAGAAGCAACAATTGCAACCAGGTCGCAATCCCATGTCACCGTAGAAAAAAAAATCAAGACAAAACTTTTAACACAACTCATCTGTATAGAGTTTAGGCCCCTCACTTTCAATTGAACCCTTCAAACTAAAGACTTCATGCTTCACATGATCTCGAAGATGACTTCAAAAACAAATCAAGCAAGACTCAAAGTCTCCGACACACCAACAAAAAATCACTAATTTTCCACCTGGACAGCCCAACAAGGTTTCTCATCTCCATCAAGACAAGATCGCCTTCCTCCAAGAGGGGAAAGCAGTTGCTAGGTAACGCACCAGTACCCTCCACTACCTGAAGCACCAAGAGGCCAGGTTCCACCTTGCCCTTTGGCACCTCTCCACACAGAACAAGACAGCGTCGTGAAAACATCAACAAAGGAAATGTCATCCTCCGAAGAATGCATCAACAACAACACCGATAATCCTAAACTCAATATGGACATTCTAAACCCAAGAAACCGGATTCCGGTAATCAACGACCCTGGCTCGTGCAGTTGCCCTGGTTTAAAAACCTGGGTAGAATATACAAACACACAGTTTGTCAAAAGCATCGGCTCTGTGTGACCATTATGGGAAACCATGTCCAATCTGCATTCTTCACTCACCAGGAACATGGAAAAAAGTGCTACGCCTACAACTTCTGTCCTAAAAGAAGAGTGAACAAGCAAAATCACGAAGAGTGCTTTTAAAATCAAATAAATCCAAAACGACGCCAACTCCAAGAAAGAGCTCATCAAACAAAAAGTCAGGCCACAGCAACTCAAAGCCAAAGCCAAATGACATGCAACACCCACTACCACCAAGGACACCGTCAGCCACTCCAAGACCATCACCGGTAAAATTAGGGGCACCGACCCCACATAAACCTTTCCCGACCCACACGATAACATCCTCATCGGAGCACGAAACGCCACCACCGAGAAGGAACCCAACTGTCACCCAAGCTTTCCCACATCGTAACAAGAACAACGCAGTGGAAACGAACTCGGCATCTGAAGAATACAGTGAACGGCCAAAAGAAACTGACACTGAAACAGAACATTCAATACGTCTCAGCTCCCAACTTGACGTGTCATCATCAGATTCAGAAATCGACCCTCCTTGTCAAAAAGAACCAATAACCAGCAGGCCAACTGACGAATCATGGACAAGAAGACCATTACCCCCCCCCCCTCCCCCGGGTTCCCCCCTCAATATTACGACCAAACTCACCAGTGTTTGATGAACCAGATCACCCCCAAGAGGATGACAAGAAGTAAGAAAGTGAACCAGACACTAATGAACTCTTTAGCCATGAACTAAATGAGAGTGAACCAGCTTTCCCCGACACTGACATTATGGAGGGTTTATCACTATCGCCAGACCAACAGAAATAACTTCTAGAAAACTTCCAGAAATTCAACACCGAATTTAACAAGCAGAAAATCATTGCTGAATACCTGGCGTTATCTTTCAAGAGACTGGTGTCAGAATTCAAGACCTACCCAACCAAAACGTCAAAGTTTCTCTCCCCAACATGGAAACGGGAACTGCCTAGCGTCTAATCCCCATCGATGCCACCCCCTATTCAAAACCGAATTACAAGCCACAACTCAATTACGAGCACCCCAAGTTAAACACAACCGCACCCAAGACTCCGAAAACAAACTTACGATCTTCTAGAACCCACCCCGAATCTTATTCCACCAACAATCCCCTTCGGATGCCTTCCACTGGGCATACCACTGACAAAATACTCAGTGACGCAGCCAAAGACGCTGAATTCAAATCAGCATGGTACACGATGGCCCTAGCATGTCCACCAGAAAACTTTTACGCATTCTCGGTGTGGCAGTGTGACAACTGCTACAAGCCACAACCGAACCTGGGAGGTCTACGGCTGTACATGGACAACAGCACTCTTGACCTGCCTTCTGATGACTGCCGCCTCAAGGTAAAATTCCTTGCTTATGGATTCCACCAACGCTAACTACACCATCACTTCACGCATCGAGTCAACAAGGGCCAGGTGGGCAACCATTGGACAGGATTCCCCCTCTTCCAGATTCTTCAAACCCGCTTTCTCTATTTGACCAACGTAAACAACGCTTCCTCACCTGGCAAGAACTTTTCAACGTTCCCAAAATTTGTGAAATGAAACGAACAAACAAACACTACCGCACGTTCGGATAATTTGAACTATAGCTACGTTCCCATCACGAAACTACCTTCCCTGCAGTTAAGGAAGAAATCATCATCACATCACGAAGCGAAGTCAAGCTTCCCCTCCATCAAACTAAGGTACTTCTCCTCTTTCAACTAAAAAAAAAAAGATAACGAACCAAGCTCTCCAGAAGGCAGCAACACTCCACACGGAGTCTCCAATGTCCACTCTACTTCCAGGAAGGTCACCTCACAACCCCGGGTAACTCGTTCAGAAGGTGCCCGCCACCAAACACTGACGACGTCTACACATTAATGCATAAAATTAACAGGTTAAGTATTTTCCAGCAATAGAATTTTCCCAGCCAGGCCCGCTAAAATTGTTTTTATTGCTAGGAAGATACTTAACCAAACCCACCCGACCTCCCCTCTTGAGTCACCTTCTGACAAACCAAGAGAACAATAGATGCACCCGCTCATGAGCGAGGTGTATTTATAAGGATGGCCTTGCATGCACGGTAAGGGATGATGAGCTATGCAGATCGACACAGAAGAAAATCTCAAGGTAAAATAGCATCCAGCAGAGCAAGTTGCATAGAATTAACAGGTTAAGTAATTTCCTAGCAAGAGAAACAATTTATAGCCGGCCTGGCTGGGGACCGGCAAAATTAACTTTCTTTATTGCCAAAACAACTTAACCTGATAATTTAGCATTACATTGTCCCAATGTGATGTTCCCCTGGAGGTTTCTTCTGGTCCACGGACGCCTGCTTGCATATCACACTGCGCATACGCGACGCAGTCCTCCCTTATAAAAGTGAGAGCGTGGGCGCTTTCGGTATTCATTTTCCTCCAGCGTACGTGATGTCTAACGACCCCACGTCGCTCTGTTCCCCGTCTTTCGTCCGGTTCAAGATTCCATTCGCCCGCAAGACAGCCGAAGTCCATACGTAAGCTGTCAACGTCAACCTTCTCCGTCACTCATCACCGTTCCGGCTAGCTGCACCTACACCTACGGCATCCCTTCGGCTCTGGCTTTTGGACGGAAAACACTCCCCCTACCGGCCTCCGCTCTTCCGCCGACACGCTTCGACGGAACTGTAGTCCTTTTGGCCGCTTCCCGCACCAGATTCCCGATTGTAATGTGTTGCAGGCAACCCGTCAGATTCCGTTTCGGTTTCGATTGTTTCCAGCAACGATTGAATTTGCTACCGCGCTTACTGACACGATGTCACCTCGTTCAAGTTTTCAAACGACTGGGTCAAGACTCAAAGCCTCGTTCGAGTGAAGAGCCATGACTGTTCCTGTTCTCCACAGCTTGTCTTCTGGCTACAGTTTTCTGTCCGTTCCCTGGCTTGTCTCATTCGTGGCTAAATCCTACTTTTTGAGTGAAGAACCAAGTTGGAAGCCGTCTACACTCCTGCCCCTTGCCGCGACCGTGGCTCACCCACGCATCGAGTGAATATCAAGTCAACAGTTGCTGTCCACTGCTGCTCGTCTCACTCGTGGCTAAATCCCACGTTTTGAATGGAAAACCAAGACGGAAGCCGTCTACACCTCTTGCTGCTTGTCTCGACCATGGCTGACCCCTCGTCTCGAGTGAAAATCAAGTCACCTGCTGCTGTCTACTGCTGCTCGTCTCACTCGTGGCTTGAACCCACGTTTTGAGTGAACCAAGACGGATGCCGTTTGCACTTATTGCTGCTTGTCTCGACTGTGGCTGACCCCACGTCTCGAGTGAAAACCAAGTCACCTGTTGCTGTCTACTGCTGATCGTCTCACTCATAGCTAGAACCCACGTTTTGAGCGAATCAATACGGAAGCCTTTTGCACCTATTACTGCCTGTCTCGACCGTGGCTGACCCCATGTCTCGAGTGAAAATCAAGTTACCTGTTGCTGTCTACTGCTGCTCGTCTCAGTTGTGGCTAAAACCAACGTTCTGAGCGAACCAAGACGGAAGCCGTTGCACCTCTTCCTGCTTGTCTCGACAGTGGCTGATCCCACGTCTCGAGCGAAATTCAATACATCAGTTCCTGCCCACACTGCTGCTCGTCTCATTCGTGGCTTAAAACCCATGCTTTGAGTGAAGAGTCGAGTTGGAAGCCATCTGCATTTCCTACTCCTTGTCTCATTCATAGCAGATCCCACGTCTCAAGCGAAATTCAAGTCACCATCAGCCGTCCAAGCTACTGCTCATCTCAGCATGGCTAAATTAAATTTTAAAAAAAGAAGAAAAACCCACGTTCTGAGTGAAGTCTCTACGTTTTGGGGGAAGAACCAAGTCAGAAACGACCATGACTGGATTCAAGCCTCGTGTAAAACAAGACAACATGGCCCTCCACACTGATGTTCGTCTCATCCAAATAAATCGTCTTTTTCACTGCGAAAAATCCAACACCTACCAACTTAACATAACAGCCTCAAAGAAGCTGATGGATGGCCGCCTCAGTGATCCAACCACGCAATCGCATGCGCGGTACTCCCTATACGAATGACGACTACGTGAGCCTGCCATCTCTTGGTCTTAAGCTGCCGGCCGGGCGGCCGCTCATCTCTGCCAGTTCCTTTCCTTCGTCCGAAAACATCGTGAGCCCCTTCCCGTTGTTCCCGGGACCGCTCCACCGTCTGTTAGTCCAAGCTTGTGTTTCACCCCAGCCTTTCGGTTGGAACCATGGCCTCTCATCGAGTTCACCAACAGGACTGAATACATAGCCTTTCGGACGGTCCCCTCCTGCTTTCGGCTCCTTTGGTCCACCATCCTTTGGCCGACTACGCCTTCAGTAACCCGCCCCATCGCTGCTCGACAAACGGGAAAGCCGTGGCTCCCTACACCCTTGGGCCGCCTACGCCCGTCACCGACATTGAAGCTCAACACATCATCCAGAGCACCGTCCGAAAGATGCATAAAATCCCAACGCATCCACCATCGCATATGTCGTCTGCCCATCACTCCCATGCTCAAAACGGGATCGCCTCATCTTCCTGCCACGAAGGACGCAAACGCAGTGCTTCTCCTCCTCCTAGTGCCTACAAAAAACGTAAGGCCGCCTTTCCTCCGAGACATGAAGGACTTTCACTACTAACCCCTTTGGCACCGCAACCGCTGCTTTCGTCCGATCCAATTTCGGCCGGCAGAAGGATCCATTTCCCGGACGACTCGGCCATCGATCTGACTCTACCGCTCGCAGGACTATTTAAAAACCGTCGAAGAGACGGTTCTAGTCTGCTTCTTAGACAAACTTCGTAGTCTGCTGATGCTCCCGTTATTAATCGAGGCCTCAAAACCGGATTTGGCTTCGCCCTCCGGGTCAAGATCTCCAAACCACACATTTTTCTCGGCCAACCTACAACCTCACTTACGTGCCTTCTCAGGTATGGAAGCTCCCTCTCCGGCAAAGGAGACCCCCTCATCCTCGACAAGGAGCCACCAGCTCCACGCCCCGGCCGTGAGAACAGCGTCTATCGCCCGCTTAGAGATGGCGCAACCAACCCACACAACTTCGACACTTACCCCGAAAGCGAATTCCTCTGCAGTGAGGTCAAGATGGATTTCGGCACTACTCTCTCCACTCCGATGAAAGCTGCCATTCCGATTTTCTTTCTTTATGTTAACATCAAATGCCTTCGGCTGAGCCTCCGAGTCGCCTCGTAAGTCGACGTCCTCAACACGGCAGTCAATGCCTAATGGTATTTTTATTTTGTGGACGTAAGCCCAGCAGATATGCAGAACCTTTCATCCCTTTTTTCGCAGCTCTTTCTGAAAGCAAGCTTCGCACCCAATGTCTCTCTGAATTGGGCAACCAGGGCCCTATTCAACAACACCCTTCTCCTTTTGGAAACTGCCCTTTCGTCCGCCAACAACTTGTACGTCTCCACACGGCACCGTCTCCGCAACCAACCCACCCACGAGTCGGACATCTCCTTCCGAAGCCTCATCCTGTCTCTTGTCCCACTCTTGGACATCAAAATCAAACCGCTCCTTTCAGAAGATAAGACAATCAAACCTTCCATCCTTCGCCAGACGACTGAAACAGAGCTACGGCCCACCAATCCGTCCGAAAGTTAACTCCTACTATCAGCCGAGAAACCAACAGCCCTTTCGGCCAGATTCCCTTTGCTCCCACTCCGGCCAACGCAACCAGCAGGAGCGAGCCACAACTCCTGACCGCCGCAGCCGCCACTCGTCACCAGGGGGCAGGAGCTCCTTTCAGGGAATCCACGACGCCTCCCGCCTCTCCTGCTTTCCAGTCAGTGCAAGACTTCGCCTCTTCTTCAGAGCTTGACAGAAACTCAACACGGAAATTCTATCCTTCATAAAACACGGCTTTTGGCCTACACTCTTGCTTCAACCGTCGCTAACATCCTTTCCCCAGTGATAGCTTTCTCCTCTATCCACGCAAGGCGTTTTGTTCGAAGTTTCGAAGCTCCTCCGGAAAGATGCAATCGTGGTCTGCCACAAACCAGGACCAGCCCTTTGGCCGACGGTGCCCTTCATTCATCCAATCCCTTCGTCCGTTTGGCTCCGAGGAAAACCCAACGCCCCGACTTAATCCAACACAGGATTTTCTTCGAACTTTTCGAAGACCACCGCAACTCTGTTTACTCCGCTCGATTGAGTAAAAATGACTGACTACTAGTCGTATAACAACCACCCGAGTCCTTCTATTGTCCAACCTTTTTAAAAAAAAAAATTTAAAAAAACTGACAAGAAGGAAGAAACCAACTTCGTCTCCTCACTGACTCGCATTCTAACATATGGAATCACATAAAGAGTTAATTGACCCTTGGTAACTTATAACATTCAAGACAATCTCCACATCATTAACTGCCGACAAAGCCTTCCAACCGAAGAAATCCTCACACCAGCATCTTGAGGGAATCCATCGACCTCCACCTCACACAACCTGACGCAAAGGTCGTGAATGTAAACGGACTACACCGGCTGCGAGCTATTGTTGCAACCTGTACAGTAGTGAATCCCGCTTACACACTCAGAACGAAGCAGAAGCAAGCCAACCACGATGGAAGCTAAACATTCACGCTGGAAGCAAGCCAACCGGTGAAGAGGGCAAGTGACCAAACTTCAAGGTTCGTCACCTGTTCTGAACAAAGTGCGAAATTTTCAATAACTTTTGGGGGCCAGCCTGCTTGCATCCCAGGGCGCCCGTCAAGGCGGAGCCCGCCACCAATTCTGACGAGGTCAACTGATAATGCTAAAATTATCAGGTTAAGTTGTTTTGGCAATAAAGAAAGAACATTTTGCCGGCCCCCAGTCAGGCTGGCTAAAAATGGTTTCTTTTTGCCTAAAACATACGTAACCTAACTTCTGCCCTACCTCCCCTCTCGAGTCACCGCCTGACATATTGAGAGTAAAATGAATGCCGAAAGTGCTCACGCTCTCGCTTTTATAAGGGAGGACTGCGTCGCGCATGCGCAGTGGGATATGCAAGCAGGCGTCCGTGCACCGGAAGAAACCTCCAGGGGAACATCACATTGGGACAATGTAATGCTAAAATTATCAGGGTAAGTATGTTTTAGGCAAAAAAAAAACATTTTTAGCCGGCCGGCAAAATGTTCTTTTTATTATTATTAATTTGTTAGTCGTGTGTCATTTGAAGTATAATAATGCTTCTATAAATAAGACAAAATCATACCACTAAAGCGATTTAAATGATTTTAAATAATCCTTAAAATCAGTGAAACATGAAATAAAAACAGGTAAGTAGGGTAACACAAATCATAAGCGAGACGTGGCTTCTGATTTTCGGATTCGTCTTTGCTTGCAGGTTGTATCAACCCGCCAAGATAAAACGATACCAGCCAGATAGACCACTAGACACGTTGTGTCTTTACAGCAAAGGTTGTTTGGCTGTTTTAAGCCATGTGAGGATAAATAATAAAGCGACATAAAAGGCTGAAACTTGTTGGATCGGGAGCCTTTGGTCGCCTGACAACATAAAAGTCCCTTTTAATGACACAGTTTACCGTTGTCTTGTTGAAAAATCGATGTGAATAACGTTGATATTTGCCTAATCAAAACACATGCTAGTGTGGCGCCCGCCAAGATAAAACGATAACATCCAGATAAAATATATATGAGCATGGCGACCACTAGATACGTTGTGTCTTTACAGCAAAGATTGTTTGACTGTTTTCAGCCATGTGAAGATAAATAACAAAGCGACAGAAAAGGCTGAAACTTGTTGGATCGGGAGCCTTTGGTCGCCTGACAACATAAAAGTCCCTATAATGTCACAGTTTACCGTTTTCTTGTTGAAAAATCGATGTGAATAACGTTGATATTTGCCTAATCAAAACACATGCTAGTGTGTCGCCCGCCAAGATAAAACGATAACATCCAGATAAAATATATATGAGCATGGCGACCACTAGACACGTTGTGTCTTTACAGCAAAGGCAGTTAGGCTGCTTTCTGCCATCTGTGGATAAATAACAATGCTACAGAAAAGCCTGAAACTTGTTAGATTGGGAGACTTCGGTCGCCTGACAATATAAAAGTCACTGTTAGTAACACAGCTTAACGGTTTTCATTGTTGAAAAACTATCTGAATAACATCGATATTTGCCTAATCAAGACACACGCTTGTGTGTCGCCCGCCAAGATAAAACGATAAAATCCAGATAAAATATATTTGTGCATGGCGACCACTAGACATGTTGTGTCTTTACAGCAAAAGCAGTTAGGCTATTTTCAGCCATCTGAGGATAAATAACAATGCGACAGAAAAGGCTGAAACTTGTTAGATCGGGAAACTTAGGTCGCCTGGCAACATAAAAGTCACTGTTAGCGACACAGCTTATTGTTTTCTTGTTGAAAAAACGGCGTAAATAACGTTGATATTTGCCTTATTACTGAGTACTGGTTACTGGCTACTAGTAACGCTTTTTTTCCATGCGGTGAAAAAAGCTGTTTCTTGGCTCATTTTTACAGGGCATACTCTGGAGATATGTCCTTTTCATATGGACCTTTCTAATTGGTCAAGTGGTTCAGGGTTAGGGAGCTTCAAACGACCAAATTGATTGTTTTACATTGTTTTAAACATTGTTTTTATGTAATTACAATGGCAAACTGAACATGAAATAAATCCGTGCGTTTGCAGTGCTAATAAGAAATGCTAATCATAAAAAAAAGTGACTGCTGCCCTAAATATCTAATGAAAGCCAAAAAAAAAAAAAATGGACGAGATAATAGATTGGTGTTTCTCAGTAATTGTAAAGAAAAAAAATAGATTTCATTAATTTGGAACAAAAATATCTGATATCTACCCCAAAACAAAGCTTGTTAAGGATTCCCGCCAAGCTTTTCGGCCGTGTGAAGTCGTGATATCAAACGGCAAACTCTTTCGCCAAGCTAATCCCACCGACTAAGACTTCAAACGTTAAATGAAATAATTGAAATTGCGCAGTACGCAATTTTATAAATTTCATTTAACCTTTGAACTATTACTCGGTCGGATTAGCTTGGCAAAAGAGCTTGGCGTTTGATATCACGACTTCCCACGGCCGAAAAGCTTGGCAGGAATCCTTAACAAGTTTTGTTTTGGGGTCAAGACACACGCTAGCGTGTCGCCCGCCAAGATAAAACGATAGCATCCAGATAATATGTATATATGAGCATGGCGACCACTAGACACGTTGTGTCTTTACAGCAAAGGGAGTTTGGCTGTTTTCAGGCATGTGAGGATAAATAACAATACTACAGAAAAGGCTGAAACTTGTTTGATCGGGAGACTTTGGTCGCCTGACAACATAAAAGTCACTGTTAGGCCCGTAGCTTAACGTTTTCTTGTTGAAAATTCTTACTACTAACGCTTTTTTTTGTATCACGAAAATAAATTCTTCCATGCGGTAAATAAAGCTGGTTTCTAGTTGCCTTGAAAATATCCATTACCTTTTTTAGTTGCATTTCCCTTCTCAAATGCTGTTCAATACAGAGAATTTTAAAATTGAGGTTACCCATCCGAGTCGCTACTCACTGCGCAGTTCTACTGCGCAGCCTCGTATTGTATATAAACTCGAGCGGAGCCGAGACGTCCACCTTTTATTTTCTACGCCTCGTGCTGTTCACATCGATACGGGGATGCCATGCCTCGTGCAAAGGGAACACCTAAGGACGGAACCGCCGTTCCGGTTCCCCGTTCCCCCTCTCTCGCTGTGGCGGAACCATCGTCCGCGGCCATCGAGATACTGCAACTTTCAGCGGAACGCGAATCCTTGGAGCCAGTTCTGCTACCTAACAATCCGTTCCTTTCTGAGGTTTCCATTCCACTTGATACCCTCGAATCCTCTCCGGTCCCTTGTGGACAAGTGCTCCGCTCTCCGGACATACGCTCCGTTCAAAAGGAACTCTCCAAGGCTAAGGAACGATACACTCGTTTGAAGCTGCAGCTTAAGGCTCGCAAGGTTGCGGCTAAATTGGCTGCCACTCCAGTTCCGCCTTGCACTCCTTTGGATTTGTCCTCCTGTTCTTCCCGACATAGCGGTCGTTCCGCTATTCCTGGTTCCTCTGGTCCTCTGACCGGTTCCCAGGTGAATGCTTTGATGGACTCGTCTCTTCATGCCTTCAAACATAAGGTGCCTGTTTCCGACTATACTACCGACTGGCTTGCATCCACTCAGAAGAAGCCGCGTTCCGCCGATCTGGCTCCCGGACCATCCCAGCCTTTGCCAGCCGTTCCGATTCCTCCGGACGATGAAGAGGACGATCCGTACTACACACCTGATCCTTCCTTTTCGGAATACGCCAATTCACAGTTCCCTGATGATCCAGACCCGACTGACATTTCGCTCCCGGACCTACTCAAGACTGTGGAAAAAATAGTTCCGGAGTGTTTTCTTTACAAGCCATCTTAATCCGCGGAGCCACCCAATAAGAATCGGGGTCTGGCGACGGGATTTGGTTTTGGCCTGAGGGATCAACTCCCTTTTCAACAACCTTTGTTAGGCCAATATACCACTCTGCTCACGACCTTGCTATGGATCGGTGGGATTCTTCTCGGCAACGGTTCTCCCTTAGAATTAGACAAGGAACCTCCTCCACCTCGGCCTGGCCGAGAAAACTTTTTCTTCCGCCCCACGGGAGACGGAACGGCCAATCCACGCAATTTTCACACCTATCCGCAGTCCGAGTTTCTTACTGCCGATACCAAGCTCGACTTCGGTTCCGCCTTGTTCTTGCCCTTGCGTGCTGCGGTTTCTGTTTATGTGCTCCGGGACAATGATCGGCTTCTCCGTCTTGGATTACGGGTGGCCAATGCATTATGTGAACGCCTTCATGCCGATCCTCCCCCTCCCGACACGAAACAACTTGCGTTCCTGATTCACCAAGTGTTCCGTAAGAGTTGCTTCGCAACTTACCATGCTATGAATTGGTTTACAAGGGCCCTGTTTAACTCAACTCTTCTTCTGCGAGAAATTGCGCTCAACACAACTTCGAATCTACACGATTCCACGCGGCATCTCCTCCGGAACCAGCCGATTCACGAGTCGGAATCGCTCTTTAGGGGTCTGATTCCCAAAGTTGCTCCTCATCTTGATGTCTCTTGAAGCCGCGACCTCTCCGGACTCGACAATCCAGACGACCACGTTCCACTACTATCACCAAATCTGATCCCCCCCAGTGACAACTGGCCCTGTCAGAAAATACCGGAACCTGGTCCGCCTTAACTTCCACGTTCCTCGTCGCCCTTTCCATCCCGTTCCCAGGGAAGGGGACGGACATGGCCTTTCCTTGGGACAAAATACCCGTCCACAACGACACCAACGTACTCTCTCCCGATCCCGTTACAGACATAGGGACTCTTACTGACATTCCTCCGCCCCCACAAGTCGTGGGGGGAACGGTTACGTTTCTTCCGGCCGGCTTGGCAAGCAATTTGTCACGATCCAGTTCTTTTCTACATAATCACTCAGGGCTTCAAGCCGACGTTCCTGATTCCGCCGCCCCTCTGTTCCCCACTATGGGAATGGGACAGATCCGGCGCTGCAACAGGAGATAAGCTCTCTCCTTCACAAGAATGCAATCCGCATTCCGTAGCTGCAATTCTTCCCGGGGTTTTACAGCAGCATTTTTCTATGCCCAAAGAAGTCGGGCGGTACTCGAATCATCTTCAACTTAAAATCGACAACACGACTGCTGTCGTCTATCTCAGAAAAGGTGGGCGAACACGGTCACTGTCTCTTCACCAAATCACACCGGACATATTTTAACTCTGCATCCGTCTTCATGTGGAACTTCTTCCCCTCCACATTCCTGGTTCCCGGAACGTGACTGCCGATTCCCTGTCGCGGCGGTCTCCTCCTGCCAGCAAATGGTCCCTGGACTGCAACGTTTGCTCGACCCTGTTCACAATGTGGGGACGCCCGATAGTCGACCTATTTGCTACTCGGTTCAATGCCAGACTTCCCCTTTCCGTTAACCCGTTTCCCGATCCACGGGCGTGGGCAGTGGATACCCTAACGCTGGACTGGAACCAGCTCTACGCTTACGTCTTCCCTCCACCTCGCCTGCTTCCCGTGGTTCTACGCAAGATTGCGTCTTGCCAGGGACGGTTCCTCTTAATAGCCCCGAATTGGCCAGCATAAGCGTGGTTCCCGGCGTTGCTGAATCTCCTCATCGACAACCCCCAGACGCTGCCATTCACCCCGGACCTGCTTACCCAGGCCAATGGCACGATCCGCCACCTGAACATCAAGGCATTGTACCTTCACGGGTGGCTATTATCGTCCAGTTACTCCGATCAACTGGCATATTTGAAGACGAAGCCGTCCACTCTTCCACAAACAAGATTTACGACAGCCATTGGAAAAGATGATTTTGTTGGTGTCTTACACAACAAGTCAATCCGATCCGTCCCCCTCTAGAGGACCTCCTCCGTTTTCTTACGTCTCTTTTTCAAAGTGGCTTACGACGTTCCACTATCCTCGTGTACCGTGCCGCCCTAAATGCGGTATTCCGGGCCGCGGATCAAGGGAACTTGCTTACTAATTATCGTATCTCTTCCCTCATCCACTCGTTCTGTCTTGACAGGCCGCGGATCAAGCAACAGTTCCCGGACTGGGATCTGTCCATTGTCCTTAATGCCCTTCTATCAGCTCCTTATGAACCTTTCAGTTCCGCCCGACTCGGTCATCTTACACGAAAAACTGTGTTCCTCATAGCTCTTGTCGCCTGTCTCCGATGTAGTGAATTACAAGCTCTCTCTGCGAAAGAATCGGACTGCTTCTTCGTCCCGGATTACGAAGGCATCACCCTGACCCCGACGGCAACCTTTCGGGCCAACTCGCAAAAACCGGAGGAACGCACTCACCCTTTTATCATCCCTTCCCCATCAAAAATTTTGGGGGATGATGATGAGCGTTCCTTGTGCCCAGTTCGAGCGCTCCGGTTTTATCTCAAAGCGTCTCACCCCATCCGCAGGGGGCGATCACAGCTGTTTCTTCCTTTCAATCTGAAGACTGGTGTTACTTCTGCCAGGATGATTGCCACCTGGCTAAAGTCAGTAATCGTCCAAGCCTATGAAGCACTTGACATCTCCTGTGCGGACAAAGGCATCCGCGTAACTGCTCACGAGCTACAAGCTATTTCTACATCTTGGGCATATAACAGTAATGTCCCAATTTCTGACATCATGGAGGCCGCCTCTTGCCGTCATGCAACAGTGTTCACGTCTCACTATCTTCGAGACGTGTCTCATCAAGTCGAGGGACTTTTTCGCATCGGCCCATTTGTAGCGGCACGACGCGTCTTATAACCCCCGTTTCACTGTTTTTGTGGGGAACCGGTCGCTATTCAAGAGAGCTTGTGTCAATGGCTCCCTCCGCCTTGACGAAGTCAGTGGAATGCAACTAAAAAAGGTAATGGATATTTCACGGCAACTAGAAACTCCAAAATACCAGCAAAGCCTAGTTGATTTTGGTTTCTATTGCCCTTTGAAAATATGCATTCCCTTTTTGGGTTCCACCCTCCTCCCCTCTTGTCGCCACTGAGGGCACTACAGAGGATCAAAAAGGTGGACGTCTCGGCTCCGCTCGAGTTTATATACAATACGAGGCTGCGCAGTAGAACTGCGCAGTGAGTAGCCACTCGGATGGGTAACCTCAATAAAATTCTCTATATTGAACAGCATTTGAGAAGGGAAAGGCAACTAAAAAAGGTAATGTATATTTTCAAACGGCAATAGAAACCAAAATCAACCAGGCTTTGCTGGTATTTTGGAGTTTTTAGCTCATTTCACAGGTATTGCTCCGGAGATGTGCCCTTTTCATATGGACCTTTCTAATTGGTCAAGTGGTTCAGGGGTTAGGGAGCTCCAATGGTCCAAATTGATTGTTTTACATTGTTTTAAACATTGTTTTTATGCAACAATGCTAAACTGACAATTAAAGAAATTCATGCGTTTGCAAGGAGATACTGCAATACTAATAAAAATGCTAATCAAGTGAAAAAAGGTGACTGCAGTCCTCAAAATCTATCGAAACCAAAAAAAAAAAGAAATGGACCAGAAAACTAGATTGTCATTTGCATTTCATAATTTCTAAGAAAAAAATGGATTTCATCAATTTGGACCAAAAATTACTGATATCTACCCCAAAACAAAATTTGTTAAGGATTCCCGCCAAGCTTTTCGGCCGTGTGAAGTCGTGATATCAAACGCCAAGCTCTTTTGCCAAGCTAATCCCACCGACTAATACTTCAAACGTTAAATGAAATAATTGAAAAGTGCGCTGTAAGCAATTTTCAGATATTTCATTTAACCTTCGAACTATTACTCGGTGGGATAAGCTTGGCGAAAGAGCTTGGCGTTTGATATCACGACTTCACACGGCCAAAAAGCTTGGCGGGAATCCTTAAGATTTGTTTTGGGGTAGATAGATTACTTGCTACTTGCTACTACTTACTAGTGACGCTTTTTTTGTATCACGAAAATAAATTCTTCCATGCAGTGGATAAAGCTGGTTCTTAGCTCATTTTACAGGCATTGGTCTGTAGATGTGCCCTTTTCATGTGGACCTTTCTGATTGGTCAAGTGGTTCAGGGTTAGAGAGCTCCAAACAACCGAATTATTGTTTTACATTGTTTTAAATATTGTTATTACGCAACAATGCCAAACTGAACATTTAAATCCGTTCGTCTTCACTACTAATAGGAAATGATATCATATAAAAAAGGTGACTGCTGTCCTCAAAATGTAACGAAAGCCAACAAAAAAAAAAGGAAATAGAGTATAAAACTAGATTGGTGTTTCCAACTCATAATTACTGAGAAAAACAAATGGATTTCATCAATTTGGACCAAAAAAATTGGACCGCGATTCTGGCTCTCGTTGTACATTGGCATGGTGTAACTTAGTGCAAGCATAGCGAGTGAGGTAATTACGCCCAGGTGCAGGATCCTGAATGCATATTACATAGTCTCAATCAACCTGCATTTCAAGTTGATAGAGGTGCAAGTTGATATACAACTTCCTGCTAATATGTAGGAGGTCCTGGGCTCGAGTCCCAGTCAAGATAGGTGCCTTTTTTTCTTTCTCGGGTTAATGTAACTTGTATACTCACGAGGCTTATCTTTAATGCAGACCGTTTGCCCTTTATCTTTTGGTTTATTCTTTATTTAAGAATAATAGTACGAAGGGCGTAGTATGTAAGGCTAATTTAAGTGACGCTGGGGCCGAACCTCAGTAACAAAGGGTCACTTAAAAGCACTGTTACTACAATGCCTTAAATAAAATTTTTCTTGTTGCTGCTGTAAAATATACATAACCTGCTAATTTAGCATTCATTGTTCCAATGGATGTGTCTCCCTGGAGGTTTCTTATCTGTATGTAGCCGCCTGCTCAGTAACCCCACTGCGCCTGCGTGGCGCGGTCCTCCTCTATAAAAGCGAGAGTGCAGAGGTTTTCGACATTCATTTTCCTCCAGCGAATGTCTCCACGTCGCTTAGTGTCCCAACCTTTCGTTTCGAATTTGGATTTCTCCCCCGTCACCAAGCCAACCAACCAGCCCCGTCTGCTTCTCTCGTCTCTGAAGCTCCTCACTCATGTCGTCGCTAGTGCTGGGCGGTATCGGAAATTTTCGGTACGGTACGGTATCGGTATTCTGAAAAGAAATATTCGGTATTTTCGGTATTCCGGTATCAGTATCCGCCTACCTGGGTAGTTGGAAGCATACCCTCGTGCCAAACAGCTACTAAATGATACAGGGCATACCATGCTGTTTTCCGATGTCTGATTTCAACATCAGTGCACCTCTGCTGCTACTCTGCCACTTTGATTGGAATCTGTCTCGGAGATCGGGTTACAGTTTAATCGTTGCTCGGAATAAACGCCTCTTAAAACAAAGCATAAAATCTCGGAATCGACTGAATCTACTTTTGCCAAATCCAAATAATTCGCAAGATTGGCTAAATCAGATCCGGATCCTAACCGAATCCAAAAAAAAATCCATTTGGATAGATGTTTATGTTTTGTACAGACTAACTAACTGTTCACTCTACCTGAATGAGTGAGTCAACTTTAAAGACTGAGTAAATATTTTGCAAGTTGGTCATTGGTTTTCCCCCTTATTAACTTCTTAACAGTTTATGCTATCAATCTGAATTTAGCTCCGTTGGAAGCTGGTGAAAAAAATCGCTTTGAATGGTATATGGAATGTCTAAATCGGCCAAAAACTGGCGAAGTTATTAAAAAATCAGCTAGACACTAAAAATGTACGGTATTTCTGTATTATGCAAAACCGATTACGGTTTCGGTATTCAAAAGATACCGATAACCGCGGTAAAAAATACCGATACCGCACAGCACTAGTCGTCGCCAATAACCATCTACTTTCAGATGGGCCGCCAACGGACCCTGCTGTGCTGCTGGCAACCGTTGAAGACGAATCTTCGCTTCAAGCCGGCCTACAAACTTCTGAAGCCTTCGACTTACTGATTCTCGAAGATGTTTTCACAGACGCCAAAAGATTTTCCTTAAGCAAAACGTAATGTTCGCCGAGCTACGGAGACTACTACCTACTAGTCGCCGAAGCCTCCCCTCGACCTTTCATCCCACTCGTCAAAACGCCGTCACGCAGTGACTCGTAGCGAGACAGATGAGCAATCCCAGACTGCAATCATCAAGCTTCGTCCGCTACATTACTGCTTTCGACCCCTTGTTGCCACCATTATGCCGATAATGCTAGACGCCTTTGGTTGGTGCCCACCTTACCGGCTCACTCTCATGGTCGCCGACCGATGCTTCTTGAACTTGATCTACGTGCCGCCATTCCCTGCTACTTGATGTCTGCATACGTCGACGACTTCACTGGCCCAGCCGCTCTGGCCACCGCTATCAACCACCCCCGATTCTCCCAGTTTGATTTCGTTCCTGTTGATTTCGACAACAAAGGAGACGGCACGCTCAAGGAAGACAGCACGCTCCTTCCCCATTGATCCCCGGGGCTGATCCACCTTTCCAAAAGCTCGGCTTTGGATTCTTCCTACTGACGTCGGACTTCACCAGCCTTGCTACCTCTGCAGCTGCTGTCGGCTAACCCAAATCCTCCTGGTTTGTTTTAGTTTCGATTAATTCTGGCAACGATAGAGACTGCACCAATCGCTGAAGGCAACATGGTTCCTTTCCCGTAGCTTCCCGGGGACGACCTACCTTTCCCGAAGCTCGGCTTCGGACTGTTTCCGCCGACGTCGGATTTCAACAGCCTTACCACCTCGGCAACAACATTTGGATTTGGAGAACCCCCATCCTCCAGTTGCTTTCGTTTCGGTTGATTCCGACAATGATACAGACCACAGCACTAAACGAAGACAACGTGGCCCCTTCCAGGTCGCTTCCCGGGGATGATCCACTTTTCCGAAAACTAGGTTTCGGATTGTTCCTGTTAACGTCGGACTTCACCGGCCTTGCCAACTCGGCAGCCTCTGTTGACTAACCCCATACCTCCCGTCTTGTTTTTGTTTTCGCTTGATTCCGACAATGATGGTGACCGCTACACTCGAAGCAACCCTCTCGAATGTCAACCGGGATTCACTCGTCACTTGGCCGGTGGGCATAAAAACCTACTCGCCATTTGGAATTTTCTAATCTTCACTTGGCCAGTGGACCCAAACTCGCCACTGAAAAATAAGAATGAAAACTTTCCTTTTTTTACACCCAAAATTGTGATGCGGTTCTAAAAGACATAGGCCAACCTGAAACCAATGATTTTAGTACTCTATCGCACTTTTACGACATATGTCACTTAGGCAAGGCTGTATTTATTTTTTTTTTAAGATTTTGTAGGGTTGGCTGCTTAGCATTTTAAAACATTACTAGCCTCCATTACTCTATTCATCGTCGTATATAAATAGACAAAAACTAAATTGTGAAGACTGCATTGAGCATTCAAATAAAATTTAATTTTAAACACAAAAAGAACTCCACAGTGACGTTGACTTCATGAAAAATATTGATATACTGGTGGGAGATGCATGGTTTATACTATCTTCGGAGTGTCCCTTTGATAACTAGTGTGACGCAGTTTTCCATCTCTTGTGTCATGCCACCAACGTTTCATAGCCTGAGCCGGGTTGAACTGTTCAATTGACGGCCCATTCAGTTTAACCATTAACGAACTGTTAAGGCTCTTAACCCCAAGAGAATTCGTGTTGTGATGTCCTAGGCGGGGACACACCTTAGCCCAGCGTGGGCACCAATGGTAATAAACACACGGACTACCAGAGTGTAGGCTACAGCTGATAAGACAGCGAACTTCCTGTTTACTGCTCCTTAAATACAGGGAAGTCATGTGATGCACTTAAGACTATATACAATTATGGAACAGCCTATTTAGTGGTTAAAGGGTTATCTTGGTAGGGTTAACATAAAGACATGAAATTGATGGCTGCCATTGTGGAGTACACAAGTGACGACTCCACAATGCAGCGAGCGAAAAAAAAAAACAGAAAAAAAAATAATCTAAGCCTAGGTGGAAATAAAATCATGATTACGAAGGCAAGATGTATTTTTTAGTGCACCACCTATTTTTAAAGAAAGATACATAATTTTTCGCTTTCGAGGAAAAACTAAACTGAAGATGTACATGATTAAGCAAAAAATTAAACATTAATAAACTGGCTGAAAACTTGCCAGTTTTAAATTTCTGTTTTGATTTCTGGAGCAATTTTACAATAAATTCAATTTAAATTTTCAATGTTGTTGTTTTAATTTCGTAGCCTTTTTTGGTTAATTTTCTTTTTGCAGCAACCATTTCTACAGCTGAAACGCTACAGCGTTGCTGTGGACAAACATCTGGCATTGATTATTCGGTGCCAAATTAGTTTCTTTGGATTAGGCTTCACCGGAGTGGGAATTGCGGCTCCAAGCAATTTTTTGTTCCGATGTCAGAAGTGTTTAGGTACATGAAAAGACAAAAAGATACAAAAAAGATAAAATCGTGAAATCAATTTTTCACACGAACAACAAAATACACTTACATTTTTACCTAATTTTAAAGGTGGACATTTTTAAAATTAACAGAGCCAATTCTCTGCACGAATAACTAGGGGACAAAACGTTTTAGCGTTACTCGCTACAGTTTAAAAAGAACTATCATTTAATTCATATATAACGGATTACAACAACAACAAAACGAAGAAGTTGTAGCCAAATGGTAATTTTGCAAAAAAAAAATACAAATTGAGCTTGTCTGGAGCTCTACGCAGTCTCTTTGAACGATGAGCATTTTGAAGCTGCGCTGCAATATCAACCTGTGTTGGTGATAGCACAACTTTGCGTTTATTGGGATTCGGTTTCGCTTTTTTGTGAGCATGACCTGGCTTCGGTGGTGATTGCTTAGTGGATGGTGACGTAATAATCGATGGAGATTGTGACCTTTCTGGCTTAGAATTTCCTTCAAGAGGGGCGCTGGTAGTAGCCAAAGGTGATTGGTTATTTACGTTAGCAGACTCATCCACTTCGTGTGTGTGGGGTAATTTCGCTGGAGATTTCCTGCCACCTGGTGACTTGCGATGTAAATTCTCAGGTGATTTTTCAAGCTGTAGGATTGGTGGAATTTTTCCCTCAGTAACAGAAATTGACTTTCTGGATTGGCCGAGAGATCGACGCTCAGGAACTACGTCAGCGAAACTTGGCTTTTCACGTTGTTTGCCGCCAAAAGACATGCGTTTGAAATTTGAGTGATCTTGCTCATTATGCATGGAGAAATTACTGCTTTTCGCCGTCGAAACAAGTGCGTTTGGAGGCTGTTCTGGATAATCATTTTCCGCGGTATGTAACCTTAGCTGTTCGCGATGTTTGCGAATCGTATTACCATTAGTATCAACGATAGTATAGGACTGATTTTCACATTTTTGGTTAACCATACCGACTGACCATAGCCTGTCATTTGTCGTTGAAAAGTCACGATACCAAACCTTTTCACCTATTTGATACGTTTTCAACTCACGATGGTGGGTGCTCTGTACTTGTTTTAATTGTTTACGGCGTACGGCTGCAATACGGTCAGGGAACAATAAATCCAGCCGAGACTTTAATTCTCGGTTAAAATATAATTTTCCGGGTGTTGCTTGCGTGGTAGCGGAGATAGTGATTCGTGCTGATAACAAGTAAGAATTTATACTCTCTTGAATAGTAGACCCCTGTCGCCGCGCGGCCTTGTAGACTCTTGAAATTACGGACGTATACCTCAGCCAAACCGTTGGTCCAAGGCGCAAAACTTGGCCCGGTCATGTGCCTAATTCCGTTGGATTTTAACCAACTTTGGAATTCTGCGGACAAAAATTGGGCAGCATTGTCCGTAACTAAGCTGTTCATTAAACCATATAAAGCTATATGATTGTTTAAAACGTCAATGACACGCGCGGACGTTGTTGACTTCATTTTATGCACAAAAGGAATTTTTGAATGTGCGTCTACAAGAATGAAAAACACGTAATTGTCCATCGGCCCCAAAAAATCGGCGTGTAAGTGATTGTTTGGTTTTAGTGGATATTCCCACGTATGCTTAGGACCTGACGTTTGAGTATCTTTATACTCTTGACAATTTTGGCATGATTTGACTTTATTTTCAATGTCAGAGTCAATCTTAGGCCACCAGACTTTTTGTCTAGCTAAACTTTTCAATTTAACTATGCCCAAGTGAGCACTGTGTAGATCTTTCAAGATTTGTCTCCGCAAGGCCGTCGGCACCAGGACTCTATACCCCCAAAATAAGGTTTCGTTTTCGACAGAGATTTCAGCACGACGTGTGAAGTACGGTAACAGATCGGGAATTTCGCATTTGTCAGGCCAACCATGGTTCACATAACGATAAACTTTTGAAAGGATTTTATCACGTTTACTTTCAAGAACAAGTGTCTCGTTTAAAACTGGAAGATTAGAAATAGTTTCTAAAGCAAGAATATTGTACTGCTCTTCTGCTTTCTCGAATTCCTCGGTATTTGGGAGGGGAAGGCGCGATAAAGCGTCTGCCGTCAAATTAAGTTTACCGGGAATGTGTTCGAATTCGTAATCGTAAGCATTAAGCATCACTGCCCAACGCTGAACCCTGGCGGCTGCCATCTGCGGTATTCCCTTTTTAGGGCCAAAAATCCAAACTAAAGCCTTCTGATCAGACTGCAGTATGAATCGCTGACCATAAACGTATTCATGAAACCGTTTCACTCCCCAAGCCATGCTGAGAGCCTCCCGGTCAAAATGCGAGTAGCCTCTTTCTGCGAGTGAGTTTACGTGAAGCGAAAGCTATCGGCCGTGATTCACCGTTTTTCATGACATGCATCAGGCACGCGCCGACCCCGTAGGGTGAGCCGTCACAAACGACCTTGAGCTTTAATTTCGGATCGTAATGAACCAGAACTTTTGATTTAAGAAATAATTCTTTTACTTTACTCACGGCTCGGTCGCATTCTGCCCCCCAATCCCACTTCACACTTGGGCTTAACAAACGTGTTACTGGTGACAGAATATGAGCGAGATTTGGTAGATATTTTGAGTAATGGTTTACAAAACCCAGAAAGCTCTGTAGCTCTTGAATACATGTTGGGTTAGGAGCGTTTGTGACTGCTTCGATAACCTCAGGGAGTGTATGCAGCCTTCTGCATTTATCATGTGGCCTAAATATTTTAATTCAGGCCGCGACAGTTTGCACTTCTCGATCCTAAGTTTGGCTCCTGCATCTTGTAAAGCATTTAACAGTTTATTTAACGATTTGTCGTGCTCACCCCCCTTCCCGCTCACCAGGATGTCATCATAAAACGGGAGACATTTGGGGATTTTACTGGTGACTTGAGTCATTACCCTCTGGAAAATTCCAGGGCTGGACGCCAGGCCCAGGGGTACGCGAAGCCATCTAAACAAACCCAGGGGTGTATTTATTGTCAAAGCTTCTTGTGGCTCTTTGTCGAGTTCAATTTGCAGAAATGCATCCTTAAGATCGATAAGGGAAAAAGTGTCACTGCCTGCTAATTCACTGAATAATTCTGCGGCCGTGGGAACTGGATAGTGGTCGACTTCGAGTTGAGGGTTCACGGGGGTTTTATAATCACCAATCACTCGGATTTGACCATCCGCTTTGTGAACTATGACGATCGGCGTAGACCACTGAGAAGTTTCCACAGGCTCTAGAATTCCAAGGCCAACCAATCTACGAATTTCTTGGTTAACCTTTTCTTTGAGTGCTAACGGAACCGGTCTTACACGACTGTACACAGGCTTGGCATCAGGTTTTAAATGAATTTTGGCTTTAAAATTCTTAAACTTACCCATGCCTTCAGAAAATAGCTCCGGGAAACCCTTCACTATTTCGGAAGTGTCAACTGGCGTAATGCTAGTTTTAATTTTCTTAACACTTTTCTTAGGTTTCACTTTCGTTTGTAGGTCGTAAAAAGGATGGAAATTAACTCGAAAAATAGAAAGCCAATCCTTTCCCATTAATGCAGGTTTATATAATCATCCAAATGTTTGATTTGACCTTAAACTTCAACCTTCAGACTTACAGTGTAAATCATGTTCTCAATTCCGTCAGTGTATGAGTGTATCGAGTACGGACTGAGTTTTAAAGGACAGTCCGCAAAATATTTTTGATGCCACTCAATAGGGATAATGGATGCATCTGCCCCGGAATCAAGTTCCATTTCTAGCTTGACACCATTTAGGCAGACTGGCATTTTCCATTTATGGATTTTCATAGAATTAACTACTATTATTTTGTTGGTTTGTAGGGGAATTGAAATCTGGTCCGCAGCCTGACGCAGTCCAAGAGTATTATTTTTCAGTACAAGATAGTCGTTGTCTGAATCGTTATCAGACCCGGAACCAGACTCTGAATTTTCGGCTTCAACATCCTGGTCTTCTTCACTATCACTTTCGCTCTCGCGTTAGAGTTTGTTGACGCGTTTTTTGTAGCTATGCTTTTGTTTTGTGTTCGGCCTAGCCTTAAAATTTGTGCTAGAACTTGCTTTAGGGTGGTCGAGTGATTTTAAAGTTCTATTCGAATGACTAGCTTTTCGGCACACGGCTTTTAAATGGCCGACAGTGTGGCAACGGCCACAAGTATAGTCTCGATATTTACAACGTGTTTTCACGTGGCCATTTTTGCCGCAACAATAGCAAATGAAATCCTTAGTGGATTTAGGCCTACTTGATGTTTTGCCCGATTTTTTAGCTACGTAGTTAACAGCTTTAGAATGGCTTCTCAAAACGCTTTGGTCTGTTTCAGCAGATTCTAAGGATAAAGCTAAGGATGTTGTAGCCTTTAAATCCAGAGTCTGCTTCAAAAACTCGCGTTGAATGACTTCTGATTGGATCCCCCCAATTAGGCGATCCATAATCATTTCGCTGTTAATGTCTTTAATTTTTGCGAAGTCACAATACTTCGTCATTAGCTTTAAGGCAGCTAAATATTCCCCGATACTCTCATCTGATTTTTGCGCGCGATCTTCTAAAGAATTTAACACGCTCAGATACCACCGAGGGCACTGGCTCAATGTCGTCTAAAACTTTTTTAACGAGCTCATCAAATGTTAATGAGTCGGGCAAATCAGGTGAGAGGATATTAAGAATTCTATCAAACATTTTCTGGCCCACAGATACCATTAGAAAATTAACTTGCTTGGTTGCTGGTATTTCTTTAGCTAAAAAAAAGTAACGATTTCGGCTGGAGTATTTCTCCCATGTGTCAGACTCGCAATCGAATTCCGAAAATAAACCAGCGGTTTTAGACGAACCCATGTTGAAGTCGTCTTCACTATCACTAGATTCAAAATTTAGATTTAAATTAGAACTAGCTTCATTAACGCTTGCGTTCACTACTGAATTATTTTCAGTTTCACTTTCACTGCTAACTTTAGCAGTTACAGGTGGTTTGCTACCGACACCTGTCTTTGGCATAAGCCTACAAAATTAAATTTAATTACAATCCTGTTTAACATGCAAGGATTAAACTGGAGCACTCAAGACTACCGGTCACTTATTTAAACACAGAAATAAATCAAGCTTGACTGTAGCCTACCTAGTTGTATAAATTAACTGCCTACAAGTTAAATTTAAAGGGACTAGGCTTTGAAAAAATGTTTTACGTTCACCATTTGCCACGTTTTACAAAACAACACTTCTGGCCTAAGCCTCAGCACAGACCAGATTTTACTAAGTTTGAGCATAAACCTACGGTGTTAAATTTTACACCGGCACACACTAGCCCGAATATGGGCAATGGCACAATCGAATTTACAAGGGTTAATTTAGCAGCGCATTTTTCGAACCTTCAGGTTTATAATACTACCTGTGCGGACACGCCAGTGCGTCGCTCTAGAACACTGCCAAGGTAAAATTAACCATAATAAATCCAATTGCCCACTTCGGTTCTAGTTGTTAAGGTACTAAATTTAACTGTTATCATTTCGTACCACACAGCACTACCACGTCAAAATAACACTGTTTGAAAAAGTTTAAACTCTGATAGGAATTCAGAGCACTAATTTTCATTGCCAAAATGAAAAAAATTTGCAACTTACCACAAATATGGAGCAAAGATGTGGTTGAAGACCTATCAGTTTAAGCTTAAGTTTTTAAAGATTACCAAAGGTACCGGACTCGTCGCCAACTGTGATATCCTAGGCGGGGACACACCTTAGCCCAGCGTGGGCACCAATGGTAATAAACACACGGACTACCAGAGTGTAGGCTACAGCTGATAAGACAGCGAACTTCCTGTTTACTGCTCCTTAAATACAGGGAAGTCATGTGATGCACTTAAGACTATATACAATTATGGAACAGCCTATTTAGTGGTTAAAGGGTTATCTTGGTAGGGTTAACATATAGACATGAAATTGATGGCTGCCATTGTGGAGTACACAAGTGACGACTCCACACGTGTCTTGGGATTTGATCCTATTCATAGCACTAAACCCACGTTCGCAAGGTGCACTACTACATGGAATTACTTGAATTAGCTTAAGAAGATTTCCGTTAACTTAAGAAGGTTTCCGTAACGAGGGCAATCTTCATTTTTATCCACTGAAAAAATGCGACAGAAAAGGTCTCTTGCCGTCAGTCGTTTCTTAGTGAGTTCCATTACGCGGTGGGCATAAAACTTCAGCTTTTCGTACTCCCCACTCAACATGTTAACATCAATTGAAACAGCTGAAGGTAGCGCAGAACATAACTCTGTGATTTCTTGTGCACCGAACTGTGGAAGATCATCCTTATTCGCAGGAAAATTTGCAGGATCTAAATACTCAGCAAATTTCACAATGGGATTTGAAGATAAGTTGGAAGTTCTTTCTTCAATGTGTCGAGTGGTCGCATTAATCAATGCCCGTTTATCCTCATCGTAGCATCCCAATTCTCGTCGTTTCACCTCGGACACCATCTTCACATCTTTGTAACTGTAGCCTAGAGGATCGCTTCCTTTTAGTGATGAAAGCATCAGCTTTTCTGCATCTCCTGGAGTTATTAAGAGTTTTTTTTAAGTCTGCTAGGCAGAGGACGACTTCATTCAATGCTTTATGAATGGCAATACAGTTTATTTGCATCTGGAGTGAAAGTTTGCTTAGTTTTTCTGTAAAGTCGCACATAAAGTGGAGAAACTTGAGGAATCTTACACTTGTCACATGTTTTAAGTATCCTTTTGCTTTTGCCTTTAGTTCTTTCTTTGTTTCTTATGCAGCGCATATTTGCTCCAGGTGAGTTATGATAACAGATAGGTTATTTGCTAGAGCTTTGACTGCTCGATTTTTGGACGCAACCCATCGTATACAGTGAATTCCACGGCACTTAACTACCTTTTCTTCAAGAAATGCAGCTACTTCTTTTAATTGTCGAAGCAGCTTGGGACTTTTATTATATATTTTGTACAAGCCTTTAATCACACTTTCAAATTCTTCAATGTATTTCACTTCTTTGCAAGCGTCAGTCAGTGCAAGTTCAAACCTGTGGTTGACACAGTGAGTAACAGTTAAACCAGGAATATCACTTTTAAGTTGTGTAGCTAAACCAGAAATGTGGCCCAAGTTTACAGCTGCCCCATCAAAACAACATCCAACTAATTTCTCTTTCCACCTAATTACACCACTTTCTTCAAAAATGTTTTCGATTGCTTTTTTAGTACTATCAGCATCACCAGCACTTAGAGCTTGAAGGCCTAAAAAAGCAACATGGGGTTCAGGTGGGTCTCCTTCACTGTATTGCACAAAAGTTATCTCTGATTCAATAGTACTGCGGTCTGTGGATGCATCACTCATTAAGGACATATATCTACACTTGTTTAACTTGGCAACAAGATTGTCTCTAATGTCTTGGGCAATATAGTCAACAAATTGCTGAGCAGCTCTGTCATTCAAGTACGTATCACCTACGTCGACACCAATCTTCATCTGCATGGAACAGAGTACTGGATAATCATTATACGCTAAATCATTCTTTGCAATAGTGTAAGCAATAACAAACAAACTTTCCAATTTTTTCTTCAAACTGTCATCCATTCTACTTAAGACCACAGCCATGGGAGTCTCTGCAGGAACTAGTAAAGGTTTTTGTGCACCACATGATAGAGAGTGAACGTAGATACATGATGAGCTTTGACCTAAAAAAAAATGTTCCTCTATTAGCCTAACGTATAATTCAGTACATTGCCAGTAAGGCCCAGTAACACTAATATTGTATCATTCATCTTTAAAATGTTATTTAAGTCACTATTTATAGTATAGCCTATTGACACTTTTTTGGGGGATGTATTGCCTACAGGAGAATTGACGTAAATAAAAAGTTATTACTCGTAAAGTTGAAAAAAAAAATGGGAGAAGGGTGAGCAAAAGATATGGCCTTGGTTGGTGGGTGGGGAGGGGTAGATTTCCTTTAAACCTTTTTAGCCTAAAAAGATTAAAGGTTGTTTTTTAATTTAAAAAAAGGCAAATGCGCAACTGGCGAAAGTTTAACCAGTAACTTTGTACGAAATTGCAAACAAAGCCATGTGCCCACAAGAAAAAATTACTAAAACAAATAACTAAGTAGGCTTCTTTATATTTCTTTTTTTTTTCATTGCCCTAGTGCTATTTTTAGGTTAGCCTAGCTTGAAACTGCAACATAGGTTTATTTTCCTACTTTCGGAGAATTCGCTGGTAGTGGTAAGGCACTACGAGTTCCATCCCTCCCCCCCCTCCCAAAAAAAAGCTATAAATAGTGATATAAATAACAGTATTACTGAAAAATAATTTAACTCTAAACTTTCTTTTGCGAGACTTATACGCACTAACTTTCTGTGTAGGCCTAAGTTTTAAAATCACAAATCGGCTCTTGAATTCACTGTAAAGCAAGCTTAAACATTATCGTTTTTATGCGTACCATGGATGTTTGTTAACGTGGTTTGGACAATTTGCATGTATTGGCTTTTTGTGTGAAATTTTCTTCCTAATAATTTTTTGAAAAAAAACCTAGGCCTACTACAAAATCATGAACAAGTTTTGTCGATTACTGGTAGACGAACTTGGTGCCAACAGCAACTAAAATGTTGCACGGCGTGTTAGTTTTTGCTTGGTTTTATGATACAGCACAACTTTTACATCTTTAGAAGCATTGGGTTTTATGATAAATCTATAGCTTTTACGTACCGTTTTAAGTTTGAAGGTCGATGAACCGCTGAAGAAACTTGTTTGCTTGTCCGTAGCATGCTGTCGGCAGACTTTGCACTGTAGTAGATTGTCTTTTAACATTAACCACGGGTAATCACATTGCCATTTCTTAAACGTATTTGCGTTGAAAACTTTTGATTTTTTCGCTGGTGAAAGCCCTTCGTTTTCTTTATCGCCGATGTCAATTTCCGTGCGGACGGGCAGAACAGGTGGCCGCGTGTTCTCCACGTGGTTAACAAAAAGTCCGGTGTCTTCTTTGTTGGTGATTTTACCATCCACAGTTCAGTTATTTCGTAAAAACTGCCCCAACCTGGTCTGGTTACTAGGAACGTCAACTGTCTTCTTACGTTTTGGCATATTTACGTTGAATTGTGTACGAAATATATGAAGCAATAAGACACGATCGGCTGGTCTCGTCGGCTGTCCTTCCCTTCCTGCGCCTTCCTCCCGTTCTTCTTCCCTTGCTACCGTAGCATGCAAGACGATGCCTCATTAGTCTGTCAGTACTCCTCTCAGCCAATGAGATGCCGCGTTACGTAGACATCTCGGAGTCAACGCGAGGCGATGGCGATTGGTAAGCCTAACACGGAGGTTGCAGTCGCAACGTGAAATTTTGGCGGAATTATCCATTTTGATTCAATAAAATTAAGTGAAAATGCAGTCGCCATTGAGGCGACTAAGGATGAAAATGTGATCGCCAGATGATGTTTTCCACCGACATTCGAGAGGGTTGACTCGAAGACCCACCTTATCGGAAACCAGGCCTGGATCGTTCCTACTTTTGCCATGAAACGAGTTTGTCACCTTTTTTGTCTCAAGCGATCGTCTTGAATGGCCGCTCGTTCTACGGCTCTCCATGGTTCCGAAGCTGATTTCTGGTGCTGACTGCTGAAGACATCGGGGCTCCGTCCCTGTCGTTTCTTGGGGTCGATCCACTCTTTCATGGGCTTATGGATTGCTTCTCCCCAAACGAAAGCTTTCCAGATGCTGTCCACGGATGTCCTGCCCTGCACTCATGGTGCTGCTGCCGTTCTCGCTCGCCGAACCCGATTGCTCGCCTGTTTCGACCAAGCTCACTCAAGGCACCCCCTCCCCATTCCCTGATTGGTTTGATGTCAACCAATCAGGAATCACGAGCCTGATATTACACGAGCATGTAATTAATTAATTAATTAATAATCATTCAATAAAATAAGATCATTTAATTGAATTAAAATAAACACTGGTGGTTTATGAAACGTTTACAAAAATCATTACGTTTTACTGTTTAAACGTTTGTCGTTTTCTCTCCATCCCTCCCCCTCTGATCATGCTTTTTTTGGTACGTGGTCACCTGGGGTGCCTTCGAAAATTAACCTGTTTGGATCAAGCAAAAGTAACTCTCGTTGCTCCTCCTACACGTCACTTTCGTTATCGTATCGCCTCTCATTCACGTGACATTAATAAACTACAAGACAGTATTATTTTGAACAGCAAGTAGGAGTTTATTTACGTACTAGCTGTTAAAATACTTTGAAGATTTAATCACTAATTACTGAAGCTTGTTAATCTTTATAATAATATCGGAGGCCGGCTAAAAGGAAAGCCTAAAGGGAAACCACTTCTCCCCTCCTCGCGCGCGCATTGAAAAGGCACTCTCCCACTCTACCTGCAGCCAAAAAGGAGCCAGGCATGAGTGGTCGATCAATCTGACAAGTCGTCGGGAAAATGTCCCGGGAAATGTGACCGACCCCGTGCATAGCAGGGGCTTCCTCTAGTAGAATTATAACACCGAACTTTCTTCCACCCTACACCGAACACAACATAAACTCATGTACCAGACACAGCGAATTAATGCAAATGAATGCAACGGCTTCCCCTTGTTTCTTCTCGTTCTGATTGGTCAAGAATCGATTTGTTTGCATTGTTAGCCCCCTGTCGCCCAGTTACCCTCAAGGACCAAGCTCGGCTCCTAAGGTTTGTTCGGTTGTTTAGATTACTGCCTGAAGCGTAATTAGAATTCCATATGTACAGGCACTCGTCTAAGATAAGCTTGATCAGGGGATTATGACGCGACATCTTGCACGACCTGCGGAATTAGTATATGCAACAGCGTGTTCTTTGCAATCTGAGTTGCTTAGGTCAATTTTCAAAGGTAATTAGTCATTTCGTCATCCCTTCGCTCCAATCCCATTTATTAGTCACTTGAGGTTTTGGCGACGGAGTTGCTGAGTTGTTGTCAATGTAAGAATTTGTTTTGTTTGTAAACCAATATTTGCAGTTAAAATTTTACTCCACCCAACTCCCCTTCTCTCCTCACGTCGCCATCTCTTATACGGGATTTTTTTTTTTTTTGCAGGCGGTACAGATAAATGATATAGATTTGGGGGTTTGTTTGACATTTCGGTAATGTGTATTGCGCAGTGGCAAACATAACCACTGCGACTGGACTGAAGTTGGTACTAATTACCTAGCTGTCGACGCGCCATAAAGCCTTATGTCCCCCCCCTCCTCTAGGAGATTCCACTCCTCTCCCTTTCAATAATACAGTAATTTTGAATTTTGAGAAAGAGACTATTTGCGGGGCATAGCCCACAACTTTAAATTACAAGTATATTTGTAGTTTAAATCTCCCCCTCCCCCTTCCGTCGTCAACTGATATGCCCGAACCTCCTTCTCCTTTTGCTTTCTCCCCTCCGCCCCCTTCCCACTTTAATTCACCCACCAAACTGTGCCGCCGATAACTGTCATACTAGTAGTGGTGGAATATTAGGAAATTAGTAGGAAGTAGAAACTTGGCATAGTTGTTAGTGATGCCTTGCTGATGACGCTGTTAAAAGTTCCCATAAATCCCTGTTGTGCATCAGCCGCCATCTTGCAAAATGGAGCTCGATTTTCAATTTTTTGGTAATAACTAGAGAAGATTCAAAGTTAGGAAAATTTACCAAGAGATAAAAATTCTCACTGAGAAAAAGACAAACATTTTGTAAGAAACATTTTTTGAATTAACAAAAAAAAATTACAGATTGGTAAAAGAAGTTGACTTCTGCAGTTTAATGCTAACATGCATATTACACAAGAGTTTTATGTATGAAAAGAAACGTAAGGAGCTGTGAATACATATTTTAAGATCCTATTTACATGTCCATGTCAGATTGTCCATGTCCGTGTCCTTATTGTTCAATCCTCAAAGTCCTGTGGTATCATTTGGACAGGTGAGTTGTCTCAGGCAGTTCCTTCGCACTCTCCACACATAGCTGAGCACAACAAATCAGACTGTACGCACTTGCATCTCTTATTGGTGCGTCCTCCCTTGAAGTTGCATGAAATTATCTTCAGACTTTCTGAAAAAGCTGCCTCCTTGGTAGTTGGAACAGGTATCAATAATATCTTTGTCACGGACTAATCCAACTCTGTCAGGCCCATGCTATTTTCCGTAGACCTGCTGATATACCATGTACGAGTGTTGCTCTCCAGGTGCACTGGTTGGAGGCAAGGATACCAACTGAAAAGATGTATCCAACTTATTTCTTGCCACTGTGCGATTGTAGGTGAGGTACCTTCAATCGTCCAAAGACTTTGATTTAGGTCCATAAAGTTTTAAGATAAATCTTTCCCCAATAGCTTTGATATCTTCTTTATAGTGATCCTTTTGGTTGAATATTTTCATTCCATCTCAATTCCTTGTCCTTCTGAAGAAGTTTGAGTCCACATGCTTTGCCTTTTTTGTACAAAGCTAATGTCGTGTGGCATCTAGTCACTGCGTGAGCAAACAGTAAAACTTCACAAGCTTCACCCATTTTGTCTATCCCCATGTGAGCATCTTGATTAAGATCTTGTCAAGATCTTAGTAAGATCTTGTTTAAGATCTTGGCAAGAAATTGGTAGTGATCTTGCAAGATCCTGCAAGATCTTATCTAAGATCTTGCCTCAACAAGGCAAGATTTTTCATCGTCGTGGCAAGATCTTGCCTCGTCTTGCCAAGATCTTCCCTCGTCTTTGCAAGATCTTGCCTCGTCTTGGCAGGATCTTGTCTTCATCTTGGCAAGATCTTGCCTCCGTCTTGCCACCACTGATAAATTCAAATATCCTGACAAGAATATCATATTGGCTTCATTGCTTTTTTTTTTGCTTTCACAAAAAAGGTCCAATATTAATTTGTTTTATTTCCTTTTTAGTTTTGTCATTTTCATTTTCCTTTGGTTTCCTTTGCGCAATCACACGACACGAAAAAGAACGGAAGCAAAAAAAAAATTTAAGGAAAGCAATAAGGAAAACAAACAAAAAAACTAAAAGGGAATAAAACAAGGCCAGGAAAAAAAAATTGTTCGGTTCTCGGGCGCGGGCGGGTCCCCAAAAATCATGCGGGTCAATCGCTTTTTATTTTATTCGTCTTACGTAGTTACCCGTGGAGTGAGGTAATACCGAAATATTTATTCTTGCGAAAATTATTGGACACAATTATTTCAAACTTATTACGCGCACGCAACATATATTCATTAAAGTGCACAGAAAAAATCGGACAAATGGCTTTAATAGTTTCGGAGAACCGTTGTTTTTTTTAATTACGGGCGGTAATGAAAATCGAAAATTTACGTGTTGACAAAACGCGTCCGAAAGTCGGCGTTAGTTAGGCTAAAAATCGTTGTTCCCACCTGACAAGCAACAGTGTGAAGGTTTATAGGCTCCTTTTCCATTTCATTTTTGCATCGTGGCTGCTGATTTAATTTTTTAATGCTGTAAAACATCATCTTTCTTGTGATTTGCAATGACGAACTAAAACACAAGTGCTCGTCAAGCGCTCACGTGAAATCCCGAAGCGATCGCTAGCGTCCATGTTGATATCGTGCATCAGCCAATGAGAGCACGCAAAATCGGTCACGTGGTGCCAGCCAGCCAATAACGGAACGCGATTTTCACATGCTTTGGAAAGTTAGCTCGAAACGGCCAGAAACGGCCTACTACAATTCGCCTGATTGGCCACTGCCAAATGGCCATCGAGAAAATATGTTGACAGGCCTAGATTGAGTGGAATTCCAGCTTTCCAGCTAATACAAGATGGCAGCGCCCAGTCAAATGATTCGACCGCTACCGCTGATCAAAAATGACCAATTTTCTGCTTTTTAGCTTAGGAAAAAAGAATGAGAAAGACATTTTTGTAGTTTTTAGTGAGTCTACACTCAACTAAAGTGCTTTTAATAAAATTGTAGACATTGGTAAGTACTAGGGCTGGGATCGGTTACACGGTTAACCGGAAACCGTTCCACGTTCGGTTACACGGATTATAAAACCCATATCCGAAAAACGTTTGATGCGGGCACCATTCAAAAACCGTGGTGAACGAGCCCAAAATAGCCAAGTGGCATCATTTAGGCCTACTAATCCAAATACTCAAAATCAGTGAAAGTAGAAAACCGGAGTGGGTAGGGGGCAGCTTATTTACAAATAATCCGCATGGGCTTGTTGTACCATCGAAGCTGCTTACTTTCTTCGAAACAAACTGCTGATCGCCAGCGCGCACACGAGGCAGTTAAAGACATGCTGGCCAGCATCTGCCCTCCCCGCGTCATGGAGAAGTGGACTCGTCTATACCTAGCGCGAACGGCAGGGAAGCGCCGTCATAACACGTAAACGAAATGCGTTGCTACCCGAAAACGCTAACATGCTAATTTTTCTGGCTCATAATTTGAAATTAATGAAACATTAACGAAAACGTATTAAATTTTGTTGTTTTATTTTTGGTTTACGTTGTTATTAAGATGTAAAATTTGACATCTTGTAGAAATTTTAAAGCTACATAAAGTCAAAATTCTTGATAAAGTAAGTACTTAAATTTATCAACGTCAACTTTCTTATAGTTTTTAAATCCGAAAAAGCAACATGTAGTCAATAATTGTGCTTGGCTTACCAAGGACTAAATCATATTTTTTTTTCAGCTTTGTTTTTTAATAATGTATTACACAGTGATGAAATTTTTTTTGGCTGTATTTTTTGCTGAAAACGGAAAAACGGTTTTCGTGTAACCGACCGGAAAAAAAACCGGTTAAACGGATAACTAAAAAACCGGAAAGTACCAGCCCTAGTAAGTACGGTTTTTTTTTGTTTTTTTTTTTTTACAGAAATCGATGCACAACATGTCAGGAATTTCAGCGTTTCGCATTTCGATATTTTGGTGGAAAATTCGTTTTTCGACCCATAGTTTACCTTCAAACTTCTACGTATATATACGTCGTTACTGTGTTTGGGATGACTTTTTTGGGCGTGTATAACTTATACGTTCATACTGCTTAAAAGATTAAAGAAAAATGTTGAGCATTTTCGTAACATTTTGAAAATAAATAATAAAATAAAAAGCCGGGTGGCCTGGTCCTTTTTCGACCTTCGAAATGCCCGAGAACCAAACTTATTTTTTTTCCCGGCCCAACATAAAATTTTTTTTTCTGGGCAAGGACTTTATAATAGGCCTATTTACAGATAACATTAGTTTATAGCCTAGCGCTGTTGCGATATTGATCCGTTTTCAACCGATACTAGGTAACCTTTTTATAGTTTTACAAATTCGAAAGAATGGGTCCATTGGATTGTATTTGATTTTATTGCAACTGTCGTGGTTTACATTTTTTCAGTTCTTGCAGTTTTAATATCTCATTGCCTTCGTAATTCACTATTTTAAAAAGACATTGCAATGAAGAATATTTATTTGCATGCCTTTTCAAAATATATTTAAAGGCGGAAAGCCGAAGGCTCAACAAGAGTTAAATAAATACAGATGCAATTCTATTTACGTTGCCTTTTGGACTTATATGTCAGACTTCCTGAGTGGGGAATCGAACCCACGACCTTTGAAACCAAAGGCCGAGGTCCTACCGCTGAGCCATACTGACATGTATCAGCTGAGAGGTAGCCTAGGACCTCAACCTTGGTTTTAAAGGTTGTGGGTTCGTTTCTCCACTCAGGCAGTCTGAGATATAAGGCCAAAAGGCAACATAAATACTAAATAGGTGTGCATCTGTATTTATTTAACCTTTTCAAAATAGTTATCACTAAGGCCGCACAAAGTAAAATACAGGTTTCTCTGCCTCCAAAGATAAGGCATGCGGTTTTTTTTTTTATTTACTAAAAAATGCCAGTAGCCTATTACACAGTATTCAGAGTGAGTTTTTGAGAGACACCTGTTATTAGCCTACTGCAATTTTTGGTTTAGCTGAAATATATAGCCTACCAAATGTGCTCTATCTGTGTCCTGATCACAACCCCAAAAAATTTTTTTTTCCAAAATATTGTTTCGTTGCCCCGTTCCAACTGTCCTAGCAAGGGACACGGCATACATACAAAATCTACCGTATTCCGATAGCTGGGATATCCGACAAAATTAGCGTCATCAGACAAAATCTGACAGATCAAATAATTTGTTGTATACTTTCACCTAAAAACACGCTCTTCATCAGACAATTTTACATTACGGATACCAGACCCTTTGGTAGATTTTGCATGTACGGAGTGCGAAGAGGTTTTCGAACAGCGTCACAAAAATCATTTTAACAGACCGATTTTTCAAAAAACTTCAGACAAGTGGCCCATATGCGTGCTAGGCTACCAACTGTTCTATATGTGACAAATTCTTGGCACACCCCTGAAGTTGGCGCACACATGACATAAACAACCAAATTTTTGTTAGCGATTCTACTAGTTTACAGTTTTAATTCAGCCAACTCCAACTAAGTAGGGCATTTTCAGTTCGCGGTTTGGAATATTTTACCAAACATAAATATGGGCTAATTTTTCTATGAAAATGCGTATGAGTGCCAAAAATCAGACAACAGGGCTGTATAGTAAACACTAATAACACTGTCGTACAAAATCAACCAATTTTTTTTTACGCATCTTACTGAGTGAAACATTTAGCCTCAAAATGCAGCTATGCTAGAATTGAAAATAAAATTGAATTTGGACTGGTTTTACTAAAAAAATTCAAGGACAGCCTACATCAAGTACTAAAGTGATGTTTTTATAATGGGGAAACATAGGCCTAATTTCAGGTAAAAAGTTTGGCATCTGTAGGAAGTTGGCTGACTAAAACTAAACTTGTAGAATCGCTAACAAAAATTGTGTTTTTCACTTCATGTGTGCGCTAACTTCAAGGGTGTGCCAAAAATTTTACACATATACTAGTATTGGTAGCCGAGTACACATGTAGGCTAAGTTGAAAAAGTGTTGCGCTTGCCTGAAGTTTTGTGAAAACTCGGTCCGTTAAAATGATTTTTTTGAGACGCTGTTCGAAAACCCCTCCGCATCCTTTACTAAAAACGGCTGGAATGTGGCAACGAAGCCAAATTTTGAACAAAATGACTTTTGGGTTGTGATCAGGACACTGTAGCGCACATTTGGTAAAAATTTCAGCTAAATCAAAAATTGCCATTTTCCCTGACCCAGGAGATGTACCTGTCTCTCAGAAACTCTTTAAGCAATGCCAGAACGTAACTAATCTAAAATATGTCATTTTGAAACCAAAGATGTATTGGGTGGGTTGAATGCCAGATAAAAAGCACAATAAAGGATAATTTTATTCATGGGAAGACACAAAATGAGGGCCATTTTTCTTGATGTGGCAGTGCCCGAGAGTCATTTATTTTTATTTACGTTTAATGCAGCAGTACCTGAGAAACGTTATTTTTATGTATATTGACTTAATTACAGACAAGTGCAGGAGGTGTTTTGTGTCATTCATAAAGCACAAATTTATTCTTAGTGTACAATAAGTACGCAATTTTTCCTATGAAATGAGTGACTCAAATCATTGCATGTTAAATTGCGTGTCCTTTCCCCACGTAGTTTTCTTATTGCTACAACCTACAAATACAAAATAAAATGCTATTTATCAAAACATAGTAGGCCTATAAGAACATTAATCCTGAAGCTTTGAGACCTGATAGAACGACTAAAAGTAAAAATATTATTTTACATTATTTTTTATTTTATCTATCTAGTTTGTGTCTTCAAACAAGCAAATAACCGATTCGACGTGCTGTTCACATCATAAAATTCCTTCTTTCCAAAGCTAAGACTGATAGTTTTTTTTCCCCCAGTTTATTACATGTTTTTTTTTTATGTACGTTGGGTTGACTATGACCATCCTTCATAAATCTCATTTAATTAGCAGTTGCCATTTGGCCAGAACCGTATACCTTACATTGATACAAATCACTTTTGTATTTTCTACTCTGAACATAGGCAAATTTTTAGTTTTTAATTTTTTACCTTGCTCAGACGCAAACTTCCAAAAGATACTGCACCATTGCTGAAATATTGATTATATCTGCTACCCCTCCAATTGCTGGATAGATACAGCAAACCTTTCTTTTCTAGCTAGGCTAGTATGGTCTAGGGATGAGTACCAAATCATGTCACTGTTTTGGCGAGCAGAAATAGAATTGCCCATTTTTGTTTGCCATTTGGTGACTGGTGACCGACATTTGTGAAGGTTGACAATGACCTTGGATGTCCAAATACATATGAATTGAATAAACTCGCACGCACGTATTTGTCAAAACCTATTAGCCATTTGCATTTCAATGTTAAATTGTAGGCCTTGGGCCAACCATAATTTAATGTCTTAAAATGATTAGGTATTCAAAAGTTAATGCATTTCTTAAGCCTTGTCTGCTTTTTATGCTAAATTCACTATCGACATCTTCAAAAATATCCAGATTACATCCAAATTAAAAAGAGGACCAGATTACTTCATAGAACATAAAGACTTAACCTATATTACTTTTGATTTAAAAAAATTAGATTAAAAAATAGATCTAGTTTACTAGTAAAAAAAATTAGCATGTCAATTTATAGGTAGGCCTACTTCCATTCGCATAAGTCTGTAGTTATAAGTGTTATGGCAAAGGTCTAACTTTAAAAGCGATGAGAAACTGAAACATAAGCCTCGACCTGCATTAAATTAACAAGATTTCCCTTAAACATAGCACAGCACACAGAGAATGCCTTTAAACCTTGGGCTGTCTAAAATAGAAATTCTATTTAAGCTTTACCACTTCAAAGTAAAGCAATGGGACCAGAAAATCGAGCAAAAAAACAAAATGTTTTGTGCCTAACTGTTAAATTGTTTTTTTTTTTTGGGGGGGGGGGGGCAGTAAAGTGGTCTACTAAAAAAAACAAATTCAAAAATAAAATGAAGGTTTTGTTTTTTTATTCCGTTTCTTCTAGGTAAACTTGTTACACTTAAAATAAGCTTATTATTGTTCACAATCGTACAGTTGCCCAACCTTAAAAACGGTAAAAGGGTGTTTAAAAAGTTCAATCTTAGCTGTAAAAAAATGACGGCAGTACTCATGATTTATTTAATGTTTTTGTTTTTTTAACATCAGCGGAAATTTGGTCGGAAAGTATTTAGAATAAGACAATTTTTGCATCAGATTTTTGGCACTTCAATCACTTTATTCCACTTTCTAAACGAAACGCACGACGAAACGAAAAAATCACAAGTGTAAGCGCAGCAGTTGCCCAACCCAAGTACGTTAGGCCTAATGTCTGACTCCATCACGTCCTGCACTTGCACGCACGTTGACGACTTGACGTGTAGCTTTTCGTTCACAACATTTGAAAAGACACTTTTCTAGTCATCAGTACTCTTACCTTCTAGTGTAAAGATTTCTTCAATAATTAACGACCAGTTCAGAGAATAAGCCTAATAACAGCTTACCCAAGCTAGGAGTAGGATCGTTTTGACTCGGAAAATGCTGTTCGTCCGACATTGCAGACCCGACGAACGACGATAGCTCCTACTTGTTGTCAGGCTCTGGTGTTGCACTAAACGATAGCAAAGCTACCAAAATTCCACGATCGTTGTTGCACTTTTCATAAAATCACTGTGAAATAGATGTTTACTTCCGTGCAGCACAGTTTTCGAATAGGTGTGTTAATTTTTGCCAACCGTGTACACCTTTCAACCACTGCACTCTTCCCTTCCCGATTTGAATTGCGTGCTGTTTACTGTTTAGCGATAATCACGTGATCAGCTACAGCGAATCGCTGTCGCATCGCGTGGCTCAAGGGCCTCAGGGTCTTTTTATCCAATATGGCTTTAGGCTCGTAGCTTATACTTGCGGCTTTTTTATGTTGGGTTCGTTCCTTTTTTTTTTTGCTTTCGTTCCCTTTTAAATTGCTTTCGTTCCGTTTTGTATTGCTCACAGTATAACACAGAACGAAAGCAAAAAAAAAGGAACGAAACCAACATAAAAAAGCTGTAAAATAATATTTCACGTAAGCTGGTAAAATTGGTACTTCTACAGTAAGACTGAAAATGGTTGATTTATTTACGTATGGCTTCGAAGACCTTAAAGATTAATTATTGTATGAAAGTGGAAGTGGTAATGAAACCGTTTTTGACAATTTTGCAATGGCTCTTGCATTGGAAAGTTTACAAAAAGTCGTTGTAAAATATTTTTTTCGGGGAGGAGGGGGAATTTTACGCTTTAGGTAATGTAATGTAGGACTTCAACAAAAGTGTTGAAGAAAATAACGTAAATTTAGTTTTGCAGGGATTTTTATGGTCCCTAGTTCAGTTGGTTTTTTTTTGAGGGGGGGTTGCGCTCCTTCTCCCCACCCCCCTCTTCCCCTTATTTATTCCATCCTTATATTTTATTAACTACAAAGTACCTTAAAATATCGCAGGGTCTTAAAACTGGTACTTTTAAAACCATGATCATGCCGATTTATTTATGTATGCTTGGATCATGAACACAGGGGAGCAGGGGGCACCCCCTCCCCTGTCAGACTGCCATCACGGCAAAGTGCCCTTTTCTTTACAAAATGTCCGATATTTACTGGAGCGGTGGTGTAAAAGTGCCCAAAAAAGTTGCAAAAAAGACTAAAAGGGGGTGCAAATAGGGGCAGAAAATGGTAAAATCTCAGAAAAAGGGTAAGAACACCAAAAAAAAAAAGGTCCCAGAAAAAAAGTAATCTGTCCCTGCCCTCTTGGGAACCTGTGCACGTGTCTCTATGTAGGGCTTGTAAAACCTTAAAGCTTTTATAATTATTATCTTGCAAGTGATAACGATTCAGTGTCTCTTACATTGAGAAGTGTTTAAACTTTACAAGTAGTTAAATAAATACTGATGCAAACCTATTTACGTTGCCTTTTGTACTTAAATGTTAGACTGCCTGAGCAGGGAATTGAACCAACGACCATTGAAACCAAAGGCCGAAGTTCTACCGCTGAGCCATTCTGACACGGCCAAAAATTCATGTCAGCACGGCTTAGCACTACAACTTCGGCCTTTGGTTTCAAAGGTTGTGGGTTCAATTCTCCACTCAGGCAGTCTGACATTACAAGTCCAAAAGGCAACATAGATAGGTTTGCATCCGTATTTATTTGACTCGCCTTAGCCATTTGGCTTTCTGTCCTGGTTAATTACAAGTAGTGGCGTAAAGAAATAATATTTTACGAGGGGGTAACCTCAGGCTCCTACAGTGAACAAGGTTTGCTCCTCCCCTTCCTTACTAGACTTCTTTCGCATTCAAAAACGTCCAAAATTTAGTCGGTACAACACTACGTTCATTATTTTGCTTACTCAAGACTCCTATAATGTGTTTTAAAAAATAAATACTGCTGCAACCTTGATAAAATGAAAATTACTTATCGTCTTTGCAACCCTCCTCCCAAAAAAAAAATTAAAATTCTGTAAGCAGTCATAGGTATGTTATCTTCTCTATGCTGTTCAGTAAATCTTTGTGTCAAATGCCTAGCGCTGCATGATGTGCCTAAGTTGTGTGAAATTTGGTTGTCGGTATATGCGATTCATCGGTCTTTTGTAGTATGTAGGAAATTGCAATATATGTAACAGCGGGATTCTTGATGAGAGCATTGTCTGGTTCGAAAGTACCAAACTTCTTGCAGCACCCCTGTGAACCCCTAAAATTGTATAAAATTATTAAAAAAGCATTTTGGAGGAGGGTGGTGGCTTGACACCAAGCAGGAGCCAAATTCCCCTGCATTTCATTTAGCAAACAGTGAATAAAATAATAATAATAATAACGTAAAAAAAACGTTTACCCATGCACAAGCAAGATCTTGACAAGTCAGTTAAGATCTTGTGTGTGGGCCAACCATCCAAAATCTTAGAAAGTTTGATAAGATCTTGATTGTTTTAACCAATATCTTGTCTCCTTGGCAAGATTTTAAGAAACTTGGCAAGATCTTGATAAACTTGGCAAAATCTTGACAAACTTGGCAAGATCTTGACAAACTTGATAGGATCTTGACACACTTGGCAAGATCTTGCTTGTGTTAAGCTGGCCTTCTTGCCAAGATTAGGCATGATCTTGCAAGATCTTGTAAGATCTAGCCAAGATGCTGACCTGGGATCTCCAGTTGGATGTTAAAAGTAGAAGGTGAGCTGTTAAATTTTCCAGGTTTGAGAAACCATAGTTCTGCAAAATCTTTGCGAGTTAGAGCAGTTAAAAGCACAAGTCAAACTCTATCCTGCCCAATGACGACTGTTGAAAATTTATGCTTGACTTTATCTACAGCAACCATGACAATAATAAGAGTATTTGCATCACTTCCTGCCTCTAGAACAGAACAGCCTTTGTACAAGACAAATCGTATCAGATTTTGTTTGTTGTGTCTCTTTGCCAAGAAACTGGACTTAGAGGTAGTGGTTGGTTTACTGTCACCAAAGATTATATCTCTAGAAGTTCCAGTTGCTGCTCGTCGCTCTTGCTCTGCCCTTTTAGTTGTTTCACTTTCAGGATTACCATCAAACACCACGGTACAGTTTTTACCATAATGGCTGTCAACGTAGGATGTATACAGGTCTAATATTTGACAAATAGTGGCTGGTTTCCTAAAATATAGTGAGTATTGCCTGGTAAATCTAAAGTTGTTTTTAGTGATTGAAAAGCATTTAGAATAGAAGACTTGGTACCCAACTTACAAACAAATAATGATAAAGTTGCTAACTCGTACTCAAAGTATCTTTTCACTTCTGTTTTTGGGTTGTCCAAACATTCTGTGGAAGACTTCTTGTTAGGAATGCAGTATTACATCTTTGTCCCTCAATTGTACTGTACCTGATGACAGTTTAGACAAACGCACTACTTTGTTCCTACGTTTCATACGAAGATCACAGAAGTTTCTTCCCGACAATGACTCCATGGTTTCTGTACCAATCAATACTGCCTTGTCACAGGTTATTGTTGAGTCTGCTACTACCCCATTGATCAACTGCCCTAGAAGTTGATGACGTGGGTTATGTTCGTTTAGCTAGCTAAGAAATTGCTCAAAGTTAGTTGAATCTCTCGATTGACAATGTTTGAATCTCTCGATTGACAATGTTTTATAGTTTCTGTGTTCTGTTAAACATTTGTTGTACTGACTCCAGTGAACTCTGTTAAGGGTTCAGAAATTTCGACACATGATCGGGGCAATAACACCCATCTCTGAAGGGTTGAATCTGTAATTCCCCATTCGTTAAGTCCACCTATAGCTTTAAAGCTATGCATCAGAATCTGCTCAATGCACGTATCTGTTGAAACACCAGACCAAAATCTGTTGCTGCGCCTGACAGTATAGTATCCATCTTCCATAAGTATTTTGTAGTGCTCAAGTGACGTTCTTTTGGACAAATCTTCCATACTCAGAACATAAAGGTGGGCACATTTGGCATAGTGTATTCGTCCTGCACTGTGAAAATGAGGGATCATATGTTTAACCACTTTAATATCAGACTTCCAGTCCCCAGTTCTTTCAGCCCTTATGAACTGTAACATTAGTGAGATTTGATAAAGAGTACTGCAACGGCAACTTTGCATTTGTTCAGATCCTCCAAGTTCCTTTTTAGTTTTCTCAAAAAGGTTTGTGCACTGCTCTAGAGCAGTCACATAAATACATCGTCAGAGGTAATGGTATTAGCCAAAAACTGTCTGAAGTGATTATTCAGATTTTGAAACAAGCTCGTCATGAATGAAACAAAATAGTGTTGCGACTGTTAGCGTTTGTGCACGCACTGCTTTGCATACGCATTACCTGTCACCATGTAAGGTACAGTCGCTTTCCCTTGGACAGTTTGCCACAAATTCTCAATTCCACTGCCATTCATTATATCCCATACAGCTCCCAAAAAGGACATTAACAAATAAAAGCCTCCTAATCGAACAACAACTGATGATAAAAGACTTCCAGCTAGCTGAAAGATTCCAAAACAGCTGAACATCTGAACAGATTTCCAAAATGAAGGTTGGTCAAACGTAACAATAATTGTGTGGTTATAAATCTGGCTTTGTTTTGCAGCAAATGTCAAGGCTGAAGAACGGGTCGTCAGAGTACCAGGCTCCAGGTTGATGAAAGGCACAGCCAGCATATAACAGACATCCAATTTCCCACTGCTGACAGTTGCTTGCATATAGCCACTCTAAATTGGGCTCCATTTTCCAAGATGGCAGCTGAAGCACAGCAGGGATTTATGGGGACTTCATCAGCAAGGCTTAACTAACAACTGTGCAGTTTCCACTTCCTACTAATTTGTTCAGTCCATTGTCATTATGTGTTATTTTTTGCCCTAAAATTGTCAATTTTGCCCTAAAATTCCTCCACTATTCTAGATGCGCAAAATTCACCACCGGACCCTTTTTATGACATTCTTATGTCATTACTGTATAGCGGCATTATTTGCAATGTGGCATTATTGTGTATGGTATTAATGCGTGCGGCAGTTTCATGTGCAGTGTTTTTACTAAGTGGCATTTTTACTTACGGCGTTATTCCCGCGGCGTATTGTCGTACGCATTATTCCCCCAGCGTTTTGACGTTAAACCGAAGTCAATGATGTGTTTAAACCCTTATAGTGCGGGAACAACTGAATTTCATGATACAATATTCCCGTTTTTTTTAATAGCCGACGAAAATTTACATTACCTATGTTTCCATTAGCAGTTTCCCCTCATTTGGAGCTCTTATTCCCTAGCTTGACAGTATTGATATACTCGGAACGCAATCATCTTTCTTCCTAGGGCAGTCACCGTGCATGGTTGCTCTGGAGCTCTTCTCTTCATTCCTGATCTACGCCGATCCTTGGCCTACACCATTCATCAATGGATTCTCCCGTTCTACTGGCTCCTGCGGATTCCTTCTCCAGTTTCGGACAGGGACTTTCCGCATCCTCACCAACTTTTGGCACTTGCGACTCGTCTTCGACTGCTCCTTCCTCCCAGCTTGTTCCGGCTCGAGAAGTCCGCCTTTCCCTGGCTGCCCGACGTTCTGGGAGGCTTTTTCTACCAGGGTAACTGCAACCCGGCCGCCTCGGCCTCCACCCTCAGTACTATTTTCGGCATCCACCCTCAGTACTATTTTCGGGCTTTTCCTGCTCAAGCATCACAATGTGGTTTCCGCTGTCACCGTTGTGCTGCCTCCGTCGCCACCCTTCATCAATCTGTGCCATCACCACTTCCTTAACAATTCCTGGATCCGACCACTACCATGTCCTGTCCCTTCACCCCGGTTTCCGCATGCACCGAGGACTCTCACTGTTTCATTCCTCTGATTCTGCCTCCAGCATTCCTTTGGGATTCTCTCTGGTAGATTCGCCTCGAATTATACCTCCTCACGGCATTTTTCTACCAGTTCTGTACCCCAGGTTCTCGGTTCTCACGTTTCTTTTGCATTCCCAGCACGAGTCCCGTAGATTGCTGCTTTCGGGACCGCCTCGACCGTCTGATCCTCTTTTCGAGGGAACTTCGCCTCCCTCACCTTCTAACGAACCAGTGTTTCTTCTGTGCCTTGAAGAATCTCGCAACAATACCACAGCGGACTCTCTCTCGGCTTCTTGCCTACAATCGCCCAACTACCTTTCACTAACTCCCCGTTGCCCGGTTCTTGTGTCTAGACAGCCACATTCCCGTTTTCCAGGTATTACACCTTTGGTGCCATCGACAAACCCAGCACGATCATCTTCTCCCCTTCTGGGCTCATCCCGTTCTTCGGGAAGAGCTTCCCGCACGGACACGATTTCTCCTCCTTCCACGCCCCCTGCCTTGTCACCCTGAGGTTTTTCTACGTATACCACTGCTCCGTTCTTGTTCAGTTCCATTCCGGTTTCTAGCGTAAAAAAAAATCACAAACTAAAACAAATAAAGAGAAAAAGAAACATCAATTAGGTTGCAATAAGGCAGCACTAACACCAACGACGAAGAATCTTCGTACCCACAGGACTGGACTCATAATAATGACTCCCCTACGGTCATACAGTTACAACGACCATCCCGGGCAGAGATAACCATTCCAGACCACTTCCCTTTCCGATTCCTAGAAACTATTGATTCCTCCAAGACCATGCATGCGCCACTAAAGGAACGATGCCCTTCCCCTGGAATGCCATGCTTCCCCTTTCTCTGGTAATTTCTAGTAATACTCAGCTTGAGGCCAACTTTGCTATCGACAGTCCCTCCAGCTTCTGTGGACCTATCCGCCGTTCCAGAACGGCATGCTTCCGTTCCTCCCATACATTCTCCCATTGTTCATCCTACGCCTGGCAGCCATCGCAATACCTTCCTCTGCCGCATGTGTGACATCCTTAGTTTTCCATACCTACACTGCATCTGGCCTTCCATTATTAATCCTTTCGTCTTACCGCTACATATGACTTTGCATTCCTATTCCATTTTTCACCACGCATTCAAGCCGGCCCAGTCCGTGACTTCTCCATCTCCTTCGGTTCCTCGCTACCTTTCAACCTTGCTGAGTCTGGAAAGCGATGTTAGACACCCTTCCTTGTCCTTGCCGGTATTTCGTCTCTGTGCCCTTCTCCCCCCCCCCTCAATAGGGACAGGAGGAGGGGGGCCACTATTCAGTACTCCTGCTTCTAACCGATAGATAGGAAGGACTGGAAGCTGGCACGTTCTCCTGCTTCGTGCTACTCTCCTGTCCCTTTTCCTGCTTTGATCGCTCCCTGTCATTTCTTTCCGTCATCTTCACCGCCCTTTCAGCTTCAGGATGTCACTGCCTTCGCCGCAACATGTGTCCACTAGGGCCTCCTCCGTCGCAACCGTCAAGTATTGGTGTGAAACTTCCCGCTGTTTGTTCACCATCCCGAGTCACTTCCCGCCTTGGCGTCATGTCATCCTCCTCCTTACCAGAAGATCCTGTCCCGGCCAAACTAGGTACCCAACGATCCTACCCCCAAGCCATGTGGTTGTGTAGAATTTACTGGCAGGAAGGTACATTTCGATCCCCATCCATGCTGCCAGAATCATCGACAGTGTGATGGCATCACCCAGTTGTGCTCCACATGTGTACATATTCCTCCAACCAAATGGCCCCTCATTCGCAAGCGTCAATAAGAATCTCGACAGAGGGCCGCTCGTTATTTATATTTTTATATTTTTGCAGTATTGATTCAACAGGTAAAAATCCTCATAACAGAATCAAGAGGGGAGGTGGCAAAACATTGAAGTTAACATTTAAGATGTGTGTTTAAATTAACGTGAATTTTGGGCAGAGTACCTAGGATTATCATTGTAACTAATATTTTTTGTATGGCAGCTTTCCAACTGGAAAATGTTGTAAATCGATTAAGGGTATGTTTGTTTCAAAGTTTGGGTAGAGAATAGTGCCAGAGTGCAATCAGTTCTAGTATTTGGAATGCTGAAAATTTTTTGGGTCCTAGTGGCAACTGAGGGGACATGAATATAAAGTTCTCTTAAAAGTTGAGTGTAACAAACTTTATTATGCAATAAATTGTATAAGAAGTTGTGGCCTAAGGATTTTCGAAATTGCTGTAAAGTTGGAAATTGAAAACTAATGCATAGCTCTATCGCAATTTATGCCATTTTTAAAACAAACATACCTAACAAAATTTCACTGCACTCGCTCTATTTCATTTATCAAATAGATCTGGGAGGGATCCCACACAATGGACCCATAAGTTAATATACTACGCACAACAGCATTAAAAATAGTAATAATAGTTTTAGAATCTGTAACAAAATAGAGACCTATGAACATGAACGAGACGTTATGAACGACAACGAGTTGCGAAACGTAGTGACTCTGCCACCTGCACATCATCTCATTCCTCGGCCGTCCCTGTAAAATGACCATCGGATATTCTAACCTCAGACTCCACAGACTCTGTACCTTTCGTGAAATTTCCGCCTCCAAAACGACCTGGCCATTCACCGCGTTTCGCTGCTTCTGCCGTGCCCTCCGTTATGGGTCCATCCCATCTTTCTCTTCCTTCGTCACCAGTTCCACGTGGGAAGCCTTTGAAAACAACAAGTGCACGGATCAAGGTCGCTCGCCCTCTCTCGCTCCTCTGCGTTCTGTGATACCTTACGTTCTTCCTCCGCCATGTCATGCCGTTTCAACAAGTCCTCAGTCTTACACTGCAGTCTCTACTATTCCGGCACCTCCTCCAACAGTACCAGCCATTCCCGATGACACCTCGCCTCTTTCGCGGTTAACAGGACAAATTTCGCCAACTTTGACACCACCATCATCAGCTCCGTCGCCGTTCCCCTCTGCCTCTACTATTCGTGCGACTCTAACTCGCAGACTCGAACTTTCTGTTCGCGATATGGAGAACGTAGACACTAATATACGTTTTTTCCTCCTCTTGGTGGAAGGGTTCTACGCGGAATTGGCAGCTATCCAAACCGAAAACGTTGCTCTCCGCACAACCACTGATTCCGCTGTTCAACTTCAACGTTACTCCCACCATCTCCAAGATGTCATCGCTGGCCTTTTACAGGAATTAGAGAACCTCAGGCACCGGTACCGGTCTCTCCACATTAATTACGCCCTTCTAAAGCACAGGTTACGACGGGTTTCACCAATTCCTTCTTCACCGCCATAGCACATGTTTTATTGCGCTAGATCTCATACTCGACGGCTCCGGTGCGCACCTACAGGTCTGTGGATTCGATCTCCAGCAATAGTGTCCCCTCAACTTCATCAGCAGTCACCCGACGTCGCCACCATTCAACGAAACGAACCTTCTCCGTTACCTTACCCTTTCTACGGCCCCTCTGTGACAGTGGCTCACTCGTGGACCCCGAAGTGTACTCCGTCTGCTTCTGCTCCTGCTTCGGCCCGTTCCTCTTTAGCTAACGCATGTCCTCTTCTGTCAACGTGGGCACATGCTGTAGCATCCCCCAATTGCCAACTCCTCTCCACTTATTCAGTCTAGCAATTCGACGACTACCCCGGGCTTCATTCCGGTCTTCCACGGGATATCCCAACATTCCGCAGCCGCCACACAGGAACTACCCTGTTCCCCCTGTCGTCGAAACGCCAAGGGCGTAGCCCTGGGATTCTGTGCCTTACAATAACGACTTCTCCTTCATCCGCCTCTCCTGCTCCGTTCTGGCCGTGAGGGGCCTTACTTCCGCGTTCCTTGTCTTATTGAACTACCGAACTACGATTCCTTGCTGCTAACTGCTTCTTTCGCCTTTTTGGACCATTCCCTGTGCTACGCTTCACTTTCAAATTATTGTCCTGCGCCTTTCACACACTCAAAAAAAATCGCTTGGGGAAGAAAGGATACGACGTCGATGAACCTTCTCCCAGTTTCTGTGAAAAAAATTCCTGTGCTTCAGTATCTACTAACTCCCTGTCCCCGCGTTTGTTACTGTTCCAGCCGTATTTGTATTCATCTACGCATTCCGTTACTACATTCCACCTCCGTTTGCCATGCATCTGCCTCTGCAATCCACTCGCTCCTGATGCCTCGTTCCAGCTTCCGGACCACCCTATCAACCGTCGTCGTTCCTGCTGTTCCTGTTTCCTCTGTTGATGTCTGAATCGTCGTCTTCACTCCATCATCAAGGTAGGCAGGTTTTCAGTTCTAGTTCTAAATTTCTTCCTTGAGGCCCCTCTGGAGTGTTTGACTCCTAATGAATCCTCCTACACTTCACGTTCCTCGTTCTTCTCATGGGACTGTGGTTCCCGAGGATTAGGCTGGGATTTGTCTTCACCAGGATACGTTCCGTGGGGTCGCCGTCTCGTAACCCGGGTCTCCTGAACCTAGCCCACTGCTTAGGTGACGAAGTCTGCTAAAGGAAAAATAGGTAATGATATTTTCGTCGGCTATAAAAAGACTAAAATACCAGGGCCTGCGCCTGGTTGATTTTAGTTTTTATGCCCTCTGATGGACCTAGGTTCACGTGGGGTTGGAAGAAAGATGATTGGGTTCCGCTTATATAGGCGAACCCAGTTCTGGACATGCGTAGTGGGTTACGAGACCGGCAGGAAAGACAACTTTCAAGGTAGGGAATAAGAGCTCCAAATAGGGGGAAACTGCTAAAGCAAAAACAGGTAATGTATATTTTCGTATTAGGCAATAAAAACTAAAATCAACCAGGTGCAGGCCCTGGTATTTTAGTCTTTTTGTTTGTTAACTGGTACCCCAAAGAGCACAAAAACGCTTGTTGCCACTTCTGAAACTTATGCAGGGGGAGGGGGAGGGGTGGAGGAGGAGGGGAACGGAAGTGCAATGCCGGACACTCCGTTTTTGGTCATAACTTTCTTAATTTTTGTGATAGAGAACCCTAATTTGACTCAAATTAAAGAATATTTAATTACCTAAAACTTGTATCCCGTACAGAATTTGACTAAAACAAGAAGTTTAACTTATTATAGGCAGAAAGAACTAAAAATCGTACATTTTTTTTACCTATTTTTGCTGGTAGATAGTTAATTTCGATTGTCAGACAAATTTTGTTTGCTTTTGTGTGATAATTGTATGATAGCTGTTTAAAGGTTGAAAAATAGGTGTGCATCCTTTTTAATCACTCATACATACTTAGCAGCAAGCACAGCCATGGAATTACAAAGAATCGTGTACAGGGTGATGGATTTTTGGTCAATCCAACTGTACCACCACTGACTTTCATACTTCTGTAAACACGCTCTAAAGCATGGTCAGCTCCAATTCCACAAAGTGGAATTATGTTTCTGTTGACAACCTAGTTTCCCCACACAAAACTGTTTATAAACGTGTAAGATTTTCAATTTCTACCATTTGCATTTCAGCCAAGTACACCAATATCATTCATGCGTAATGATGTTTATCGTGGGCATGGAAGTACTTGACAAGCCCATCTAGTGAAGCGGAGTGAAATCTCCAGTCATGCACCGTTCCTTAATACGTAATCAACTGGCATAATTCAATAATAATTTGTGCGTAAAGTAACACAGCCTGTGCTGTTGGATTCTTATCCAAAGTTGCGTCGAATTCATCCATTGCTTGGAAGATTCCACAAACCACTAATACATTTGTAGCTTTCTTGTAGCCTATGCCATTATCACTGTTTTATCGTTTTTGGTTGAAATGTTTCTTCTGGTATTGGATTGCTTTTTCGAATGCATCTTTTGATTCCGTACGCTAAGTTCTAAAGAGTAAACATAGCTTGAACAGTTATTAAATGTTCTTCCATGGCTCTATGGTACATGTTTTCCCTCTAGAACGGAACGTTTTGCTACAGTCACACTAGTTCACTGTTTTCAATGAAGTTGCAATGCTTATAAACACTATGTTTTTTTTTTAATATGTTTATTCCCCTGACCTGAAAACAACATGGCCCATGGCAGGTTTGGTTATTTGCAGTGTTTTATCTTGGATGTATAAGCACATGTGAATTTTTTTGGGGTCCTGCCCCATTACTATCTGTTTAAAACACATTGTGCCTGAAGCAGAACAGTTTACAATGCCGAACATTATGTGTGAGGTGCAGGTGTCAGTGGGGTAACATGAACTCCAGTCGAAAGCAAAGCTGTTGTTGCATAAGAATTGAATGCTTACCATTTAGGGATACTTGATTTTTAAGACAATTCTTCACTTACGTCAAATTATATAATCGTCTTACAAAAAGCACTGCAATTTCGTTGTATGCTTTTCTTGTAAGCCATACCTTAATATTGTTACTTTCAGAGTGGTCTACAGTAGATGAACCAACCTTCTTCATTGCTTCTTTTTGAGGGAGGTTATCCTTCCTGAATGTCATTGGTGTCGGCGCCCTCTCATAGTACGTCACTTTCTTTTTGATTGTCACCATCTTGATGGTGTGCGACGCCATTACCACCTTCCGTGGGACAAAGATTGTCAACTGGGCAATGATTCTGTCCTCATATTTAGGATTCTTCAATTTTTGCAGGAGGTACAGATGCACGACAAGATATAGATTTGGGCTTTGGTTGACATCTCTGTAATGTGTGGTGCAGAGGCGTCCCCAGCCACTGCACTGTGACTGAGGTTGGCACTAATGATCTAGCTGTCGATGCGCCGTAAACCTTAATCCCTCCTTTACAACTCAGTCGGCATCAAAAGTTGCAATAGAATAGGCAGTAAAATACCTAGAAGAAGCATTTACAGCCAATGCTTGTTCTTGAATTATGTCAATTGCTTAAGGCAGTAGGACCAGTGACTGGAGACATCACCTGTCTTCACTATATTGGCTTGTCAATTCCCTCTTTGCCCACACTAAACACCATTAGGCACAAATGATACCCGTGTACTTGACTGAAATTCAAACGGTAGAAATTATTGAAAGTTTGCTCGGTTAACTGGGCTGTAAATAGAAACATAGTTCGATTTTGTGGAATTGGAGCTGACCATGCTTTAGAGCGTGTTTACAGAAGTATGAAAGTCAGTGGTGGTACAGTTCGATTGACCAAAACTCCATCACCCTGTACACGATTCTTTCTAATTCCACCTGCAATGGCTGTGCTTGCTGCTAAGTATGTATGAGTGATTAAAAAGGAACACACCTATTTTTACAACCTTTAAACGTAGTCGGCAGTGCTATCATACAGAAGCTTACACAATTTGTCTGACAATCGAAATTAACTGTTTATAAGCAAAAAATAAGCAACAAAAAATGTACGAATTTTAGTTCTTTCTGCCTGTAACGAGTTAATTTCTTGTTTTAGGCAAATTTCGTACGGAATAAAAGTTTTAGGTAATTAAACTTTTTTTGATTTGAGCCAAATTAGGATCCTCTATCATAAAAATTAAGAAAGTTATGGCCAAACACGTAGTGTGTGTCAATGCGCTTCCCCTCCCCTCCGTCCCTCGCCCCACCCCCTGCATAAGTTCAGGAAGTGGCAACAAGTGTTTTTGTGTTCTTTTGGGTACCAGTTAACAAACAAAAAAAAACCGAAATTTTGTATCACGAAATTTACACGGACTCCCAAATTTGACCAGTTGCTCCCCCACTATTTAGTGTCGTCATCACAGCCAAACGTATTCGAACGAGTTATAATAACCACCCGTTTGTTTAACTCATTGCTTTTTTTTTCTTTTTTTCTTCTCTTCCCAGCCATGGATTCTATTTTAAGATCAGCCGATCGTTTGTTCGTCTCCAAACGCCAGCAGACAGCTCGCCTGGCTTTCCCGCTTTTGAGCCACATCTTCAGCAGGTGATTAATGATCGGAAGGAGGGATCGCCTTTTTTTGTTTCAGGGTCAGAGGAAAGCGAATAAATATGGCGAAAAGAAGAAAGATCTGTGATCAGATGATATCAAGAGTCATAAATAAATGGGAGTTGTGTACTAGATGCTGAGTCACAGGGTCTCATTGCAGCAGGAATGAAAGAAAGCTGCCCTTTTCTCTGTCTTTAAAGTGGCACTAGCACCGACTGAAAATCGTACGAAAATACCGTAGCGTTAACTAGCGGCAGTGATATTGCTAACCTGTACAGCTTGCTCCCAGGTGCACGAGGACGTACCAAATTTTACTCGGTCATTAAGGAGACTCGTGGCTTGTTTGTTTCGTTAAAAGAAATGGTGTTGTGCATTACTAGATAGTGTTAGATGTTGCCAGATTCTGCAGACTTTCAATCGGTGATAGTGACACTTTAAATGTACCAAAGAATATGACAAAAATTGTAGTCTGTAAGATCTCCGCAGGAACGATGGTTTGGAACGGAAACAAAACTTGCTTTTTGTGGAAACCATTTGCTGTAACTTTGCTAACTGGAAACAATGTAACATATGTAGCTAATGTTATCTAATAGTGCAAATTTAGGCGATGTTCATTACAAATAGCTAGGAATGCACTAGCAATCCATCACGTAACGGATAAAGCTTTATTTTAGTTCTACCCGTTTCCTTGGTGTTAACGAAGCATACGTTCATCATTAAATTCTACCCTTGTGAGAATACAAGCTACAAAAGTCTAGAAAGAACGAAAACTCCGTTTGGGATACGAACCCAGGACATCCCACTTACCAGCTATGCACTCAATATCTACACTAGTAGGCTAGAGTGATCGGGATGTCCTGGATTCGAGTCCTAGTTACGACAATAGTGTTTTCTTTTTTTCGGAAAACAGTATCGTGTATTCTTACAAGCCCAATCTTTGCTGCTAACAGACTGCTCCGTTAACCCTTCATTATTGTTTAATCATTATATTGGCTTAATTATTGTTTCTGTATTGACCATTTGCAGTTAATTAAACTGTGTACTGTTCAGCATTAGGCAATATTTTTTATATGATTAGTGCAAATTTGTCGTTTTTTAAATTAATGTTTTAAAAAAAAATTGTTTTAGTTATTTAATCCGTTTTTTAAGCCTACACAATGGTGGCGCAGCTTAATAAATAGCAGAAATAATATATAAACGGAAATTAGGCTTATTAACGGCGGAGTGACATAGGGTCAATTAGCGCTAGGCTATTTCATTCATAGTTCTAGGTGTAAGCAAAAAAAACTGCACTTTGTGAGGATAACACCATCTTTGGTGTACTTCATGTCCACACCCGTGATAAACTTTTAGGAAGGGGTGCCCCCTGAAATCTGTCCAAAAACCAACATGGCAGCCATTTTGTTTTTAAAATGGCCACTGTTACAATACAAAAATTCGAAAATCTTAGTGATCTTACTGAATCTTACTGAATTTTCAAAACACGGAATTTTTTATGACGGACTTGCACTTCCCATTAACGACATGCCTATTTTAAATTACTCCTGTTCCGAGATAATCTTTAATATTGCCGATATTAAAAGAAGTCGATCACCACCTTAAACCTAGCCACTTAGTAGGCCCTGACGGTTTTTATGCTTATTTCTATCGCCAAATTGGTGACCAGGTTGCTCCGGCCTTGACAAAATTTTTTTCCCTTTCCTTCAGTACTGGCGTCTTGCCTTCTGTGTGGTCAACTGCAACTGTTGTTCCAGTTTTTAAGAATTTCTCTTACTGTTATCCCATGTAAAATTTTCGAAACCATCGCTCGTAATGTAATGATGGCCTTCATCAACAAACATCGCATTATTAAAAACGACCAGTTTGGTTTTTTACCTGGCAGATCCACTAACCACCAACTTTTGCTGGCACTTGACAAATGGTCTGAGGCATTGGACATTGGGGTTGGAACTCAAGACTATCTTAATCGATTTCAAGAAGGGTTTCGAGTCCGTCGTCCATTCTAAACTGTTATTTAAACTGGAAACTATGGGTTTTGCTGGTAGGCTCTTGGAGTGGATAACTGCATTTGTTTCCGGACGTACCCAACGGGTGTCTATTGAAGAAAAATTCTCAACTCCCTTGCCGGTTATCAGCGGAGTACCCCAGGGCTCTGTCCTGGGGCCACTACTCTTCATCTTATACCTTAATGACTTAAATTGTACCTGCGACTTGGTTTCCCAAGAAAAATTCGCGGATGACCTGAAGCTTCACACACCAGCCATCTCCTCGGTTGATTACTTTAATCTTCAACACGAAATTGACCGTGTTTACGATTGGTCCATCACTTGGCAGTTCCCGCTTTCTTCTGAGAAATGCTTCGGTTTTCGTCTGGGTAGACCATACGATTCACCCACTCTATATCTGGGTACCGAGGTCCTCGTGGGGAAACATGCAAATGTTCGAGACCTCGGCGTCTGGTTCCAGTCTAACCTCAAATTCTCTACTCACTGTGACACAATTTCTGCGGCTGCTAGTCGTAGGCTTGTCATCGTCAACCGTTGCTTCTGCTCGGGATCTGTGTTCACAAAGCTTTGGGCCTTCAAAGTTTACGTTCGCCCTATGTTAGAGTACGCGAGTCAGGTTTGGTCCCCACACCTACTTACGGACATTGATAAAATAGAGTCAATTCAAAGGAGGTTTACCAAGTCACTTCCGGGCCTTAGAAACTTAACCTATTGCGATCGCTTAAAATCACTTAAACTTGACACCCTTGAGTGTCGTCAGTTAAAAGCCGACCTTTTCTGACCTTCCAAATTCTACACAACATGTTACCTTTTGACCTGCCGCTGTTTGAACTCAGCCCACTTTCTAAGACTCGTGGGAACCACCTCAAGTTATCACTCCTCCGTTTCAAAACAAATCTTAGGAAGTCCTTCTTTGCCATTCGAATCATCCCATTGTGGAACTCACTTAGTGATGAGATTGTCTCGGCCCCATCGCTTCCGTCGTTTAAACATAAATTAACAAAACTAAACCTTATTGGCTTCTTACATCGCCCTGAACACGCACCTCTAGTTTCGTAAACCTTTTCCCAAATTTATTTGCTGTGTTTCTTTTTTGATTTAGGATTGCTGTAAGTGGCCTCTTTTGAGCCCTTGCATCTCCTTTTCACTTTTATTGGAGTGAATAGATTGCTTTTATTATTATTACTGATGTTTGTAAGTTAAGTGCCGAATTCTAGGTTTTAAGGTGTACCGAATTCAAAAAAATGCTCTAAATAGTTACCAGGACTTTACGCAATGAGATATCCAAAATGGCGGCCAAAATGGGGCAAAATTCATGTGTTTTTCATAATTTTAAATTATACTGGTTGAGTATAGGCAGATTTGAATTATTCCTAAAAAAGTTGCGTTCATTTGCAATGACTAGTAACTAGCAAAAACCAGGTAAAATTCTTAGTATAGTGTGTTTGTAATTAGGAACTAAGTTGTGGCTGTTTCTAGCTGTAGCACTGCATTTTTTTTCCAATTCACTGTAAGTTACTACTTTAAACTGTTGCAGTAGCCTTTCTAATTAAAATAAATAGCTGTAAATAAGATTAGATGAAAGATGGAGAAGTTTATTTTGGCACAAGGCCAATTAAAACGTCTTATGTAAGCCTCAGCATGAACTTCCATGTTAAACGTCAAACTTTGAACTCCTATAGTCTCGCCCAGAATTGACATAGACCAACGATATTCGGTATTTGGGGTCGTGTCGTAACTATTTCCCTACATTACAAATTTTAATGACAACAATCAAACCGTTCGGCGTCCACAGCATGGCCATTTCCTTTTGTTGTTGTTGTTGTTGGGACTCTTTGCCCTCACCTGGAGACCGAACCACTGAAGCGATTTTCAAGATCTATAGCTTAAAACGTAAGTCTGGACAACTAGGGCCTTTTGCAGGCTATTTTAACGTAACTACAATATTCTTGACACGGAAAGCCAA
>JAHWFP010222363.1:0-23723 GCA_023313725.1 Lithobius niger | reverse complement strand
TAATTAGAACGGCTACTGCAGCAGTTTAAAGATGTAACTTGTGATAAATAGACGCAAAAAGCACATGGCTACACCGTAGATAAACTGCCGTAGCTCAGCCCCTAACTGCAATAAATCGTTTTAATTACCCTTGTTAGAAAACATACATCTCCTCCTTTCATCTAAGCCTAATTACATCCATTTATCTTAATTAGAACGGCTACTGCTAAAGACGTAACTTGTGCTAAATAGACTCGAAATGTATATCACTACAACGTAAACTGCAGTAGCGTAGCTCCTAATTACAATAAATCGTTTCAATTATCATGTTGAAAAATATACATCTCCACCTGATATCTAAGGATAAGTACATCTATTTATTTTAATTAGAACTGCTTACGCATCGATTTAAAGATATAACTTATGGTGAATTAAAGAAAAAATACAGTGCTACAGCGTAGAGAATCAGGCGCAGCTCAACCCCTAATTACAAACACACTACACTGCAGATTTGAGTAGGTGATTTTTCTAGTTACTAGTCATTGCGAACGAACTCACTTTTTTCATCACTAATTCAAATCTTCTCTACTCTATAAGTATATTTTAAAACTATGAAAAATACTTGAATTTTGCCACCATTTTGGCCGCCATCTTGGATAGCTTGTTGTGTGGTGTCCTGGCACCTTTTCAGAGCACTTTTTTTTTTTTAATTCGGCAGGCCTTAAAACCTAGCAATTGACACCAAACTTACGTACGTTATTACGATTTTTGATTTTTGTATTGTGTAGCGGCCATTTTAAAAACAAAAATGGCCGCCATGTTGTTTTTTGGACAGATTTCAGGGGGCACCCCTTCCTAAACGTTTCATGGGTGTGGACATGAAGTACACGAGAGATTGTGTTATCCTCACAAAGTGCAGTTTTCTTGAAAAATTTGCTGCTTACACGCAGGACTATCATTAGTTTTTGTTTCTCTTTTTTTTGGCTGAATCTGAAATAATTGTTTGAATTTTTGGATTGCTTAAATTGCATTTTTGGTTGCAAAGGGTTCAGATAGCTGATTAACAAAGCTTTGCATTTGATTTAATGACAAGGTGCATTCGTTAAAGACCTAGATTCGAGGAATTTGTTTTCGTGACCAAATAATTGCAGGCTTCTAAAATTTGACGCGAGAGGGAGAAAGCTTACTACGTTGTAGATCCCCGCCCTTTAAAAAAAAGTGTGATTCCTGTAATTTTTTTAAATTTTTATTTATTTTAGTAAATACGGATGCAAACCTATTTACGTTGCCTTTTGGACTTATATGTCAGACTGCCTCAGCGGGAATCGAACCCGGGACCTTTGAAATCAAAGGCCAAGGTCCTACTGCTGAGCCATACTGACACGGCGCGGGAAATAAACGTCCCTCCAGTGGCGATTGGAAAGTGTTTGTTAATATGTATATGTGTTAAATGCTACCTGTAGACGTTTCCTTTTGTCCGTGTCAGTATGGCTCAGCGGTAGAACCTCAGACTTTGGTTTCAAAGGTCCTGGGTTTGATTCCTCGCTCAGGCAGTCTGACATATAAGTCAGAAAGGCAACGTAAATAGGCTTGCATCGTATTTAGAATTCAGGAGAGCTCACCGTTGTAAAAACTAAGCATCTTAAGATTCGTAAGATGCATCCGAAATTTAGTTGTATTGGTTGATGAGCCTCCTGAAAATCGTAAAACCATCTTAATTTAATAAGATGGAATGGATCTGTAACCACCAGTTTAAGATGCGTCTTAACTTCAGACTTGTTTCTTTTAAGATGCCAATAAACGTAAGACGCGTCGTATTGTCAGACGGAAAACACGCTAAGTAAATATTTAAGATGTTTAGCTGTTTTAGACGACATAGTTTTCAGGTTCCAAATTCATGCAGTGTAAGTTGGCAGCAATTTCAGATATGCACGCAGTACGATGATTTATTTTTAAGTTGGAAAAGAGGCTAAGTTGCAAAATTGCAAAATGACAATTTATTTTAAGTGGGTAACTGCCAAAGATGGCAACATTTTAAGATATCAACTTATTTTAGTGAGATGGTAATTTATTTTAAGTCGCGAAACAAGCAAAGATGCCATTGTTGTAAGATGGCTCAATTTATAAAATCGAAACGAAGTGAAGTTGCCAACATTTTAAAGGGCAGTTTACTGAGTTGGAAAATAAGTAAATTGCAGTGTTTTAGACGGATAAATTGTTTTTGGTCAGCACAACGCATAATATTAGTTGGTCAACTCATTGTTAATAAATGCGAACATGAATTAAAAAAAAACTTTTTTTACTCCTGTTATGTATATTTGTTCCAAAAATAGCACATAAATGAAGCCACGTAAAAGGATCATGCATACTATAATAATATTTTAAAAAGCCTAAAAGTGCACAAATAAAACAAAACAACGTTTCGGAATCAACCATATTCCGTCTTCAGGTTTCCGTTAAATTAAAAACATAATAAAAAATGCCGTGTCACCCAGCATCAAGATTTCTTAAAAGGCAAATATATACAATTAAAACGAAAACCCCACACATATTCCGTTTCAAAAAAGGCGAGAACGGGAATATGTGTTGGGTTTTCTTTTTAATTGTATATATTTCAGTCTTTTTTTAATTCAACTGAAACCTGATGACGGAATTGGGTTGATTCTGAAACGTTGTTTTGTTTTATTTATACACTTGTAGGCTTTTTAAAATATTATTACACTCTGCTGCTTTTTGTTTGCAGCACCAAATGCGTACAATAACACATTAAAAATACTCATCTGTTTTTATTATGTTCACCATTAATACATAGCTTTGACAAAAAAAAATACCTGGCGGCGCCCCCCCCCCCCCGGTTTATCTCTTTTTTTCTTCCCGACTTATACCGGTTTCATTTTCGTTCAGATGATGTTGTGCGCTAAAGCAAAACGCTCTGAAACCTTAGTGAACTGTAGTCATATTCTTTAAAAAATCAAATGGTCTTATTCTTTATACGGCCTATGAACCACCTAAATGAACGCTAACATCTACGCAATTAACGAAAGTGGCAAACTCTTTTGATTTCCAGTTGAAGGGGCACAGCAGCAGAACTTTCTGCCTAGGGCCTTGGGCAAGCCGGAAGGGGTGTGTGTGTCTGTGTGTGTGCGTGTGCGTGTGCGTGCGCGTGTGCGTGTGCGTGAGTGCGTGCGCGCGCGCGCGCGTGTGTGTGTGTGTGTGTGTGTGTGTGTGAGCAGGTCCCCCCCCCCCCCCAAAAAAAAGAAAGAGTGAAGAGCGGGCATAAAAAAAGCTAAAGCTTACCCAAGTTCAGATTTTTTTTCTTTTTTCTTTATTGTTTTCATATTAATTTTAACAGTTGGACTGTATGCTTTTAACCCCCAGGTGCCCTTCTTCCCCGCACTTCCACGCTCCCACCTCCTCCTGAGTTCTGACATTTTCGTCAGGCAACACTTGCATGGTATACAGGGATGTAAACGGTCCATCATAACTGCCAAAACAACTCTAAAGAAAGTTCATTTTCTTGTTTGCAAAAACATATTAACCTAATAATTTTAGCATTACATTCCTCGAATGTGATGGTTCTCTGGAGGTTTTTCGGTTGTGTGTATCCGCCTGCTTGCACGTTTCCACTGCGCTTGCGCGACGCAGTCCTCTTGTATATAAAGCGCCTTCATGGCCGATGTCACCATTCATTTTCCTCCACGGTTCACTTCGTTCCGTCGGTCTCTGGATTGGACTTTCACTTTCGCGACATCTATTCTTCTCAAGCCGTGAGGCGGCTTCGTATCCTTCCTTCGTCGTGGGAAATGAAGTCATCGTGGCTCCCTCCCGTTGTCTCCCGGGAACGACCCACTTGTCGGCGGGGGCAAGCGCTTGGCACCATCCGCTTCACTCGGCTGGTTGCCCATGTCGCCCCTTCGAGACATCTTCCTCCGTAGGAAATGAAGTCATCGTGGCTCCCTCCCGTTGTCTCCCGGGTTCGACCCACTGCCGTCGGCTGGGACGACCACTAGGCCCGGCCGCATCACTGGGCTGGTTGCCCAAGTCGCCCCTTTACGACATCTTCCTTCGTGGGACATGAAGTCATCGTGCCCCCCCCCCCTCCGTTGTCTCCCGGGTGCGTCCCACTTCCACGCAGGATCGCAATCCTTGCCTCGGCCGCCTTCCTCCTCACCCATGAAACGCGCCGACACTCAAGACTGGGTCGCTTCGACTGCAAGCCAAGACAGCCGCAAATGCCACTTGTCCGCACCTCGTTCGCCACGACACGTGCTTCGTGACAACTGCTTTTGCGACACAAGATGCTGCAACACCATCCATTCCTGGAACCCGCTTACAATCAAGCTGCACCCCCACGTTCCAGCTGCCTGCCTCACCCACCGCCTGACTTTGCAGCCCTCGAGGACAAGGCCCCCATCCGGGAGGCGAAAAGGAAGCTACAAGACGCTCCGTCTCTCCGGGGAATCTCCAACACCAACTCCCTCATCGACTTTTCTTCGAAGTCGTCTTGCCATGACTACGGGGTAACTCGCTGCGAAGCTTACGTCCTAGTCGACTGGGTACTCCGCCAGCACTCAAGATCGCAACCTGGGCCGCCTCCCTCTAGCACCTCAAACTAGAAAGAGCTGAAACTCAAGACTGGGCTGCTTCGACGACAAGCCGCGACAGCCGAAACGCCAGTCATCCCCCCCCCTCCCTCCCCCACCTGGAGCCATGCATCGCAGACTTGCGGTGCCACCAGCCTTTGCGTGACACCTACTTTCACGACGCGACAAAGGGTAACCTCGACTCCATCCGCCCCCGTCAAGCACACCCTGTTTACTGACAACAACACTAAAGATCCTACCTTTCCCCTGGCTTCTCTACTCAAGAGAGTGGATGAAACGGCACCAGACTGCTTCATGTATAATCCATCACAGTCCGCTGACGCCTCAGTCATCAACCGTGGTCTCATGACAAGCTTGGATTTTCCTTCGCGACAGTGATACCAAACCACGCAGCCTTTTAGGACAGTCGACGATGCTTCTCACCTCCCCCCCCCCCCACCCCCGGAACGGCGGTTTCTTGCTGAGCAAAGGCGAACCCCTACAACTAGACACGAAATCACCAGCACCACGGCCCGAACGCGAATCAAGCTGTGCGTTCACAACAATCAACGCCGAGTTCTGCCAACAACAACGGGGATCTCTCTTTGACACCATGCAGTTCAAACACAAGAAACGATGCCTCACAGAATGCAGACCTTCCCCCCCCCCCTTGCATCCTCGTTGTCGCCGCTTTTACTTGCGTTTCAACGGCCTCCGTCACCACTGCCTTTCAACAAGAACATTCCGTCGCCACGGGACTCTAGCGTCCATCCGCATCCTTTCGCGACATAACATTACCCAGCAACGCTTCGAATCGAATTTGCGTCCAAGCTTTGATTACATGTTGTCGCCTAAATTAAGTTTTAAACAAACAACTGCGTCAAGACTCGGGGCCTCATTCGTGCGAAGAGCCAACAACCACTGGGGTAAACCAAGATGGAAGCCGCTTGCACCTCTTGCTGGTTGTCTCGACCGTGGCTAACCCCACGTCTCGAGTGAAAATCAAGTCTCCTGTTGCTGTCTACTGCTGCTCGTCTCACTCGTGGCTAGATCCCACGTTTGGAGTAAAGAACCAAGACGGAAGAAGTTTTGCATCTCCTGCTGCTTGTCTCGACTATGGCTGACCCCACGTCTCAACTGAAAATCAAGCCACCTGTTGCTGTCTACTGCTGCTCGTCCCACTCGTGGCTAGAACCCACGTTTTGGGTGAACGAAGACGGAAGCCGTTTACACCCCTTGCTGCTTGTCTCGACCATGACTGGCCCCATGTCTCGAGCGAAAATCAAGTCACCTGTTGCTGTCTACTGCTGCTCGTCTCCCTCGTGGCTAAAACCCATGTCTGAGTGAACCAAGACGGAAGCCGTTTGCACCTCTTGCTGCTTGTCTCGACCGTGGCTGACCCCACGTCTCGAGCGAAAATCAAGACAACAGTTGCTGTCCACTACTACTCGTCTAATTCGTAGCCAGAACCCACGTTGTGAGTGATCCAAGACGGAAGCCATTTGCATCCCTTACAAAAAAAATACTGCAGTTTTGACCTTAAAAAAATTGCAGTTCTAAAGTGCAATTTTATGGAACACAAACTGCAGTTTAAATTATTGCAGTTCATCAACGAAACTGCAGTTTTCCAAAACTGCAGTAATTAAGAACTCAGTTTGTGTTCCATAAAATTGCACTTTATGAAACTGCAGTTTCTGCATAAAAACTGTACTTTTTAAAACTGTAGTTCTGCATAAAAACTGCAATTTATAAAACTGCAGTAAATTAACTAAAATGCCATTCACAGAGCGACAGTTACTATGGAATTTATTTTTATTCATCAATCAAATTCGTATTAGTTTAGGGTATTTACTTATATATAGTACCTTTTTCACTTACCTTACTGTTCCTAGCTCCTGATTATGGTTCACTTACAAGATTGACATGTATGAATCAACCTTATATACCTACTCACTCGCTAAAGTTAATAAATATGGTTGTAGCATTTGTATTTCAATTATAATTGCTAAAATAAAGCAGTGCTGATCTTCAATTTAAACAATCAATTGGCTTCTTTTGTTTTAAACTATGCGAACGCCATTACATTTAATTAAAACTTCAGCATAATTTAGGAAGTGTTTAAAACTTTAAATTTAACAGCAATTCCAACTGCTAGTAACCTGCAGTTTTACTGTATGTAGAAACTGCAGTTTTATGTAGGAACTGCAGTTCCAATCCACAGAAAACTGAATTAAAAAAATACTTTAAATACTTTTTAATATTAATAATTAAATCAGTTAAAAAAATTGTAATTATTATCATCAAAAAGTTTTCAAAAGTACGGTAACCTTAAAATTCAGTAGTCTGCAGTTTGGAACAAAATTTTTTGTGTAAAACTACAGTTTGCTAACAGTTTTAAGTTGCGTCTGGTCTAATTTAGAAGTAGCTAAGTCTAAATGATTAATAAATTAATTAGCCAGTTACCTACCTTAACATAAACAACCAGATCATTAAATCAGTTAGAGAATTGTAATTATTAGCATTAAAAACTATTTATAAGTACCTTTAAAATTCAGTCGCCTTTGATTTGGAATTGCAGGTTCTGTGTAAAACTGGAGTTTACTAGCGGTTGGAAAAGCTATTCGCTCATTAAAACTTCATTTAAAAGTGAAATCGGCCCTTGTAGATTAAAATGGTAAATCTGCTTTTAAAAAAAAATTTGATGTTAAATTGTAGTTTTAAACAGGCATTTGGTGGATTGGAATAGGATTTAGGGTACATGCAATCTTGGTCAGCAACTGTTTTCCAGTCGATTAGTAGAACCTCATAAAAGTGATGGTGAGGCAGGGACTACTGCAGCATGAATGGTCAAATTGAAAATTTTGTTAAATATACTCCTTCATATAGTTTCCTCTCTTCATAACTGAAGTTACCATCCACAATAACCTCGTTTAAAACCAGTAACTGTATTAAACTGCATTTTCAGTCTATAATCACAACTTAAAACTACAGTTTAACTTGTAAGCTGCTGTCACAATCTACAAGAATTGCAGCAGTAGAACAATGTCATTTTATATATATATATATATATATATATATATATACAAGAACTACACTTAAAAAGTGTAGTTTTAACAAAAACTGCACGTATGTTCTAATGGAACTGCAGTTCCAGTCTATAAGACGTTTTCCACACAAACTGCAGTTGTGTAGTGAATTGTAGTTACAATGTACGAGAACTGCAGCTGATTACTGCACTCTGACACAGAATGCAGTTCTGTCACAGAACTGCAGTTCCAATCTACGAGAAATGCAGTTTCAAACTGCAGTTCTGTAATGAAACCGTAGTACCAGTCTACAAGAACAGTAGTTAAAAACTGCAGTTGATCACAGAAACTGCAGTTGTGTAGTAGCACTGTAGTTTTCTACAAGAACTGCAATTGAAAAGGGCACTTCATCACTGAAACTGCAGTTTTGTCATAGAACTGCAGTTAAAATTCTTAAGTACTGCACTTGAAGCATGCAGTTTACACAAAAACTGCAGTTCCGTAATGAAATTGCAGTTCCAGTTTATAAGAACTTCAGTTGAAAACTGCAGTTTTCTACACAAATTCCACTTCTTCATAGACTCTGCAGTTCTCTCATAGAACTGCAGTTACAATTTTCAAGTACTGCACTTAATAACTGCAGTTTACACAAAACTGCAGTTATGTAATGGAACTGCAGTTCCAGTCTATAAGAACTTCAGTTGAAAACTGCAGTTTTTCACACAAACTGCAGTTGTGTAGTGGACCTGTAGTTACAATCTACAAAAACTGCAGTTGAAAATTGCACTTTGTCTCGGAAACTGCAGTTCTCTCATAGAACTGCAGTTAAAATTTTCAAGTATTGCACTTGAAAACTGCAGTTTACAGAAAAACTGCAGTTGTGTAATAGAACTGCAGTTCCAATCTACAAGAAGTGCAGTTGAAAACTGCAGTTAGTCACAGAAACTGCAGTTGTGCAGTGGAACTGCAGTTACAGTCTACAATAACTGCAGTTGAAAACTGCTCTTTGTCACTGAAATTGCAGTTCCATAAGAGAACTGCAGTTAAAAGAGTAAAAACTGCAGTAAAGTGCAGTTTTCAACTCTCCCGGCTTGTTTTGACCGTGGCTGACCCCACGTCTCAAGCGACAGTCAAGACATCAGTTGCTGCCCACACTGCTGCTCGCCTCGACCGTGGCTAACCCGACGTCTCGTGTGAAGATCAAGACATCAGTTGCTGCCTACACTGATGCTCGCCTTATTCAAGTGACTAAAAAAAACCACGCTTTGAATGAAGAGGGAAATCGGAAGCCGTTCACATCCCTTGCTGTTCGTCTCGACCGCGTCTCGAGCGAAATTCAAGACATCAGTTGCTATCCACACTGATGCTCGCCTCATCCGCGGCTAGAACCCACGTTTGAGTGAAGAGTGAAGTCGGAAGCCGTTTACAGCCCTTGCTGCTCGTCTCGATCATGGCTACCCCATGTCTCGAGTGAAGATCAAGACAACAGTTGCTGTCTACAATAATGCTCACCTCATTCGTGGATAAAACCCAGGTTTTGAGTGAAGGGTGAAGTCGGAAACCGTTAACATCCCTGGCCACTCGTCTCAACGAAAGCTGCCCCACGTCTCATGTGAAAGGAAAGACAACAGTTGTCATCCACAGATGCACGTCACAGCAGTGGCGAAAACCCATGTTCTGAGTAAAGACAAAATCAAAGACGTTGCGCTTCTCGCTGCTCGTCTCGACCGAAATTGACCCCACGTCACGAGTTAAAAAAAAAAATTGCTGTCCACACTGATGCTAGTCCCATTCGTGACAAACACCCACGTTTGAATAAAGATTCAACACGGAAGCCATTCCCACCTCTCACGACTTTTCCTGTTCATAGCTAGCCTCAAGTCTCGAACAAAAATCAAGACAACAACAACAACAGCCCACACTGCTGCTCGACTCATCCGTGACTAAAAAAAAATAAATCCATGTTTTGAGGGAAAAGTCAAGAAAAATGACGTTTTTCACTTCGCCCAAACTGTCTCAACCACAGCTGTCCCCACGTCCTGTGAAAAGAAAAAGACACCTAATGCAATCCAACCGGTGCTCGTCTCAAACATGGCTAAACCCACATTGAGTAAATAATCACACGGACGACGCCCTCTGCTCTTTCCAAAATCTCCACCACAGATAACCCACGTTTCGAGTGAAGACCAAGACGACCATTGCTATCTACACTCGTCGCATTCTAGGCTAGAACCACGGTTTGAGTTATGAGTTAGGTGTTCAAGACAGACAACGTCTTCACCTCGAGCCGCTCGTCTCAACGTTCACCAAGACACATCCACTGCACAACCTTTACGTAGACCTGTTCCCACGATTCAATCTTTCTCTACAGGTACTGAAGAAAGCCAAGGAAGCCAAAGCCTTCTCCTCTTCAGAGCCCCTTCTGACCAGACTTCTCATCATTAACCCTTCACCCAAATCCGGGAGTCCGAGCCTGAACGCTTCAAAACGGCCCCGTCCGAGCTCTCCACCTCAACCTCACCCGAACCCACACGAGAATATCCCAATAAACGGATACCTACTTTTCCTGCCTAAAGGCTCACAAACAGGAGAAACCTTAGCTACAATGATCCCTCGTTAAAAAAAAACCCAAAAAAAACCAATCGATGTCACCGACGACAAAGCCAACCTAAAGGGAAACAGCAACAGCACACGACGTCACAACGATTTCAACATCATGGGCACACCATAATGCCATTCCAATAGAAGAATTCCTACAGGTGGCTTCCTAGCATCACTCAACGACATCTACCTCCCACTCCTGAGGAACATGTCAAGCGAAGAGAAGGGACTACACTGGCTGGGTCCAATCGTCGCAGCCAGAACTGTTGTCAAGCCCCCCTTAAGCACAATCAGAACGAAGCAGAAGCAAGCCATCCCAGATGTAAACAAGCCACCCTTAGAAGGAAGCAAACCACCCTAGATGGAAGGAAGATCCCTTAAACAACAATCCTTTTCAGGGCCACCATACCCTCCGAATGAGAAAATTCTTGCCTCACAACACAAATGTTCTGAATGAAGTGCGAAATTCTCCGTAATTTTTTGGTGGAAGCCTGCTTGCATCCCGGGTTGCCCCACCAAGTTCGATGAGGTCTCCTGATAATGCTTAAATTATCAGGTTAATATGTTTTGGCAAACAAGAAAGAACATTTTGCCGGCCCCCAGTCTGGCCGACTAAAAATGGTTTCTTTTTTGCCTAAAACATACTTAACCAAGGGCCCGCCCTACCCCCCTCTCGAGTCACCTCCTGACAGATTGAGAGGAAAATAAATGGCGCCATCGGCCATGATGGCGCTTTATATACAGGAGGACTGCATCGCGCAGGCGCAGTGGGAACATGCAAGCAGGCGGATACACACTACCGAAAAACCGCCAGAGAACCATCACAATCGAGGAACGTGATGCTAAAATTATCAGGTTAAGTATGTTTTAGGCAAAAAAGACTGGGGAGCCGGCAAAATGTTCTTTTTTTAAAGAATGCCCTCACATTTTTGCATGTCTGCTTACGCCTATACCCGCAGCGTAACTATACTCGCCAATCATCCCTTTAGCTGCAAATCACTGCAGTGAGTAACGGCATTGTAGCCTGCTACCGGTTAAAATATAGCTTTGTATGCATAGTTTCTTTTACGTCTAACTCTGTTCGATTCTGATAGTTTGGGTTCGTGTTTCCTACAAACAAACAAAAAACTCTATTCGATTCTGAGAAGTAAGAAAACATTGTGTTAATTGTTGGAAGTTAATAAACCTCACATTCTTCCGTAGAAATTGGCAACAATGATTGCAACTCGATGCCATCCTCCAATGTGGCTGAGGTTCGTGCAGGGCATTGTTGGAGAGATGAAATATGCAAAACCTTTTGGCCGCTACTGTACGTACGAAGGACAATATTGACGGAAGGGATAGGATTGGCGGAAAGGAGAGTATGACACGAAGAAAAATTGACTGTTGCAGTGGACGATCAGGCAGCACCGAGTAAATACTGGGAAACAACCACGGGCCTAACAAATCCCCGGGCCATGCCGGGTACGACTGCTAGTTCGTCATAAAAAAACGTTTCATGCGCTAAGAAAAAAAATTCATGCCTGTGCTCTTGATAACCACTTAACTAACTTTTAGCAGCCTAAAATATCAACCTATTTTATTTTTCCCATGACCGTGAGGCACTTTAAAGGCCCTTTGCGGTGTGTGGCCTGGTGTTTCAGCACCCAAAGCACCGCCTTAATCCGGCCCTGATGCCTACATCAGTAATGTTGTGACATAACTTTATGTCGTCAGCAAATATTGGTTTGTTAACATCATAACACTTCAGGTCATTAATGTATAAAACAAATAAAAAAAAAAGGTCCCAACACTGAGCCCTGAGGGACACCACTAACAACAGTGTTTGGATGGCTTGGCCAACACGAACATCTTGAGACCGATCCAAAAGGAAAGCTTAAATCCAGTTAGATTATTATCAGTAAGATTATTATCAGTAATGCCAAACCAACGTATCTTCTTCTTCTTCTTACATTATAAACTAAAGTCTCATAGCAGAAATGAAGCAACCGCAACGACGACACTCGGAAGGGGAACAATGAAAACGTGAAGGTGAAACTGGGACGTTGTTAACCTGAAAAGAAGTTGAAATTGGTACGTTGTTACCTCGACTAACAATTTGCTCTGCGCGGTCATCGCAAAGGCATAGCTTAAATGACGTCATGTACGAAGGACAGTTATTTTTCGCACGCTACTGGTTGTGGGGAGGGACTTGAACGGGAAATGCCCGTTGGTGGGGCAGTGCTTATGTCACAGCCACTATTTGATTACGATATTGCTTTGCGGAGGGAGAGGATTGACGGAAAGGCGAGTGTTACACAAAGAAAAATTGACTGTTGCAGTGAACGATAAGGCAGCACCGAGCAAATTCTGGGAAACAATCACGGGTCAAACAAATCCCCGGGCGACCCCGGGTACGATGCTAGTCTACTTTATTAATACCGTAAGCGCTCAAGGATCATCATCGCCAGCAACAATTAAATTTTATCGTTACACTTAAAAGTAACGTTTTTTTTTCATTCTTCGTGCACGTGTGATGTCTTTGCTACGGTGCAAAACAATTCTCGGTGCACGTGTTATGTATTTCAAACTTTCGTCTAAAACAGTTCATAGTGGATGGGTAAAATGAAAGATCCCGTATTTCAGCTAAACCCATATAGTTTTAAACCAACTAAGCTACGTTCATAATTTAGGCCTATTAACGATAAAATAGCTTATTTGTTTCGCAGATGTAGGGTTTCAGAGCTGAGCTGAATTGTTTCAAAGTAAGCAGCAACAATCATTGCGTGCGCGACCGTTGATACTCGGTAAATGAACAACAGTTAAAATTGCAACAATTAGAACTCCAATCTGCTCCCTTTTGTTGTGGAATGTGGCATTGTCGACGTTTTGATTTTCATTGATGAGTGGACTGTCTTGCTTACTGAAAGCTGGCTTTGTCGAAAAAATAGCCAACTGTGGGAGAGCTAAAGCAAAATTAGACGGAAAACCAAAGACTGGGGAAAGGGTTGGGGAACTTTGGGTTTAAATTAGGGTGAAGATGCTTGTTAGGTTGGGGGGAAAAGCTTAACCACAATTGGACCTACTAGAGACCTAACAGCCAAAAATCCCCCTAACTAGTAGACCTAGCAGGGGTTGAGGGAGGACCAGCCGGGTGGCTGGCCCGATGGCTTTCTGATTTTTCCATGCTGGCCCCTTGCTTAAATACGTTTTGGTAACCCCTGAAAACCGCGAAATAGCCAGGGTATTATGGGTAATGGAAAGTTCTAGAATGTTCTAGAGGCAGGAACCGGAAACTAAATTACAAGACATAGATAATGTCCACCTGTGTAAGAATGGACACCCAAGTCTAAGATTGGCCATTGGCCCCAGCAAACATGCAAGCAACAAGATTTGCGACAGGCTTAATCAGTGATTGGATTTTTTTTAGACTTCAATCAAACTTCATTGTGACTTTTCCGGGGCTATGCCAAAATATCCGTGGGAATGTCCCGACTTTTCCGGCCAGGGAGAGATGAGAAGGGGGAGAAAAGGAGAAACAAGAGTAGGAAGGACAGAAATCACATTTCGGGGAGAGGGGGGGGGGAGACGAATTCTCTGAGGGGGGAGCCCAATATGGGGGGAATACATTAAAACCAACGATCAAACACTTGGGGTGCCGGGGAGATACAGACCCCACAGTGGGGAAGTCTGGGATGGGCGCAGGTAAGATGTGGGGGTGTTCGGGGGAGAGGTGTGCGGGTGAGGAGGAGGGGGGGGGAGAAATTGACAGCGTCAGTACAACAAAACACCGGGAGAAGCTAAGTATGGGAAATCAATCATCGTGCAGCATGCACGGGTCCAGCTAGTCTTAACAAAGAGTTTATCATCAATGACTGAATGCGGAGTAATACAAACAGTGTAGTAAGTGATGTAAGTTTATCTAACCAGGAATGAACACAAACTTGTCTTTAGACAATAGGTTGTTAGCTTCAAGAAACTAGCAATTCAGTTTTTATGTTTTTTTTCCTATGATTTTACTTGGAACACAAGTTAACGATGTGCTATGCATTGTGCGTAGTTACGTAACGTTACATAAGAAAACCTGATCCCAAACATCTAGCATTTGACTCCTCCTCCCTCAAGCAGAATTTTAAAGAGACATTCCTCCCAGCGCCATTTTTCTCGATCCTCCACATCAAGTATGGTCCCAAAGGTCTATTTACTTACTGTTAGTCTTTCCCTTGCTAAAAATCCGTTTTAAAATGTGGCGTCTACGAGATTTTCTGTTGAATATTGGGGAACTATATTTACTGTATCGTACACGTATATGATCCTTTGCACGCCTACAATAACCTTGAAGTTTCATCTGTGTGTGCGCATGTACTAATTTTAATCGTTTGCTAATAATTACTATGAGATCAAAAATCTAAACGACTAATGAGGTAAAAATTTAAATTAATTATTGGCATTGCCAGTAAAGGTGGACCTGTGAACCCACTGAAAAAGAGGCCGATGTATTGACTTTATTTGTTCCTATATCTATGTCTTGTTGAAAACATTGCTGTCAGACTTTGCAATAAATGCCTTATTCGTTCCTTTTACCAAATTTTACTCATAAATTCTCCACCCCCTCCCCCTTCGGGATTTTCATAACTGAAAAATGACCGTGATCCCGAGCGGGTCGGACTGGATGCCCTTTTAAAAATCCATTGAGAAAGAAGGAAACGTTCAATTTAAAGGAAGTATTTTTTTTTTATTTTTGGATCCTTAATTCATCTGATTCAAACTATAGCCTATACGAAGCGGCTCAATTATGTACGTTACAATACATTTTAAAGACCAGGGAAACAACAACAGAACACTTTGTTATTGACAGGGACCGAGAGTTACTAGATCATGTCAGAAAAAAAATCAACTAAAATCTATTATTGCCGAATCGATTCTATTCATTCAGAAAACAGATGCTGGAACTATGATTGTTTACTAACTTTGTTCTTCCTTACCAGACCGTTAATTAAACATCAGAAATAACCCAGAACTTTTTATTTATTTTGCAGAGTCGGGGGTGTATGTAAAAAAAAAAAAAAAAAACTCGATCCCAGTCCGACCGTGTTTCGGCATTCCAGTCCCTACTTTTTCGGCTCGTACAACCTCCACCCTTACTGCCTACAGGCTTTGTATTTTTGGTTAGATTTGCTTGCTTCCTACCACCCAATACTTGCATCATGTTATTATTTACGACTTGTCATTTTTATTAATGATGTGATGTTTTATTTTTTCAGGCAGTCCCCCGGCGTCTCAGTCTTCAGCTCCGGTCGTTCTGCACGACAAGCTATTTCTGTCCTTTTGCAAGGAATAAATAGCACCCAACGCCAAATATCTCTCGAGGCAACGACAGCCACATTCAGCTTCTTAAGGTAATCCTTAAAGGGCACCTAATACTATAATATAGAATTTTCGCCAATTTTAAAAGTAAGTTATTCTGAAGTCGTTCTTGCTTAATCTGGCAACAATTTAGTTTATAATTGAAACATAGAATTAATTCCAGGTTAAACAGAGGTTATAAGAGTAATTGAAAGAATTCGGGCTTTGTCCTTAATTACGACGAAACAGCGGGCAACTAGCAAAAACTCCAAACAGGCATCCAACTTGTGATAAGTTTTAAAAAGTCCTGGCTTTCGTGTGAGCATCACTTGGTCAGTAAATCTGTTGGGTCATAGATCAAAGAAGCAGGTTATATGCTGACTCGGTTCTAGGCTCTGTAACGGTGGACGCTACGACGGCTGAGGTGCTTGCAACGCCCCCGACATCATTGGTTGACGAGTACTTCTTAGCATCAAGTTTTGGTGGTTATTACGACTTTTTACGTTAATAAGCAGAGCAGGGGCTACAGTTCCGGCAAGGGGAATGAAGCGTCGGTGTCCTATCTATAGGCCTAACCTTAATGCTACCGCTAATTATCACTGCCACCAACGGTGGAAATTATTTAACTGTTTAAACGAAGTATAAAGCTAAAATGGGCTACATAATAATTTACACTTAAAACAATTAATCCACTAGGGAACGAACCTGAAGTTTAAAACTCTTGGTTTTTATTTTTAAACATCAGAAAATGAATATAGAAAACACTTTTTACATTTAGTTCACTAGTCAGCTTTTAACAAGTTTGAAAAAGCACTTTGCTTGAATTTACAATTTAGTAATTCATATGACCAAGAACAATGCTGTTGATTCTCAAATACATTTAAATTTCGATTAGAAAAATATTTTTTCTTGGGTTCCAATCCAGGAATATCCAGCAAGCTGTACCGTGTCCGCTAAGTTGCAACTATATGTGGCAACTATTTTTCAAGTCGTCCAACAGTTATTTTTCCCCGAATCCACGAAGATCAAACCGTCCCTTTGTTTACATTTAAGTTTGTCAAAATGAACTTGGCTTTTTAAAAAGAGATGCCTACTCTTACATTATGGAAGGTGGGGAGCCAGAAATGTCGAAGGCTTACCAACCATAAAGACTACAAGCTATTAGTTAGCTTCAGAGTGAGTGGAACTAAGATTGTAACTGAAATACGTTGTAGACGCTGGCGCCATCTAGTAGTCAGAATTGAGATAACCAAAGGTGTTGCACTCCCTCTTAAACTATCTCAATTCTGACTACTAGATGGCGCCAGCGTGTACAACGTATTTCAGTTACAATCTTAGTTCCACTTTTTCTCAGTTATTTTCCAACATAATGTAGTCAATCTTGTTTCTATTGAAAGAGAATCGAATTGCCTAGCGAAGTGTGGAGGCAAAATGATCTAAAATATATTTTTGTACTTTGGAGCAATATTTTAAGGTTGGCTGATTGAAAGATAAATAAAAACTGTAAACGTGATTTCCATCACATATCTAGGAATTAAATCCTTTTCCTCATTAAAAAAGTGTTACTGATTTCAAATTAAACAACAAAATACCATAATATGCAAGTGTTGTTTGAAAAAATCGTACCCATACTCTAATCGGATTCAAACGCAGAACGGGTGTTAAATGTCACGAGGCATGTTGAGAAACAAGGGCTGGATAGCAGTTCCAACGCTCATCTGTTCCGTGCGTTCGGAAATCTGAGCAAAATGACGTTTGACACGCGATTGACGTAAATCTGTCCTTAGTATTGCAGTTAGATGTCGTTGTGCTTACAAATATTGACTTAGATGGCGCTCCATTATTTAATACATCACCCAAACTAATACTTCAACCAATATACATAAACAAATTATAAATCGGCAAAAAATATATCTGGAATTTGTAATACAGTAGTCTAGTGTAATCGGATTAGAACGAAAAAATGAGTATGAGGCAGGATGTTCTACAAATCAAAAAATGAGAGAGAGTAGTCCCACATATCAATTACACAATTACCGCGGCTCTTTTTGCATGAGTGCTTTTGCTATCCTTTTAGACGATATGGTTTTATTTGTCCTTTTTTCCTTGAAGAAGAAGATCATGGATCGGCTGAAAGAATGATGCATATTTTGTTGTTCGAACATATTTATTTTAGAGGCCCGGGCTTAGCAAAGATTGCTACCCACGTTTCACCTCTGTAGCAGTGATTCAAAAGCATACAGTCACAGTAAAAAAAATCGCCTTTTTTCGCTTTATCGGGGTTTACGTTCTAATTGTTGCCTTTAACAAACTAGACCGATAACAATACTTCTGTGCGTGCTATCATTTCGACGCAGAACAAAGATCTTCACACCGTTCTATTGTTGTATTTGGGATAATGTCTGATCTATTTAAACAGCTTTAAACTTGTAACCCAAAGTTATTTAAAAAAAAAATTTTGGAGGCAAGTTGACAAACAAACCCCTGTTTCAGTGCTTCACTGACGCTCTTTCAGAGTTTTGGAGCAAGAGGCTAATCAAGAAGGTTCTGAGTCAACATTTTAAATTAGGCATTTAAATACTCTTACGAAAACGTTATTTTTCTGTAAAACTTCTGTAGACTAATTAAAGTAATTATTCATGCCCTTCAGTTATTACTCCCAAACAAACGAATACAGGCCTGTCGTAAGTAGTTTGCGCTACTGGAGGACAGATCGACTACTTACACAATACAAATTCTTATCACCTCGATCTGTGACGTCACAGACGAGGCGACGAACTGGGGTTAGTGTTAGTACGATGATGAAATTCTTATAGTGACTTGCACTTTTTTTTATTAAGTTTGGCGTGGAGACCTTTGGCATCGAAGGATGGGAGCAGAAAGAACGATAGCTTCCGGTTGTGGGTATAATATAGTGGCTACTCGCTCTCTGATTGGTCAAGAGCCGTTCACGTGACCACTCGCTCTGAGCGCCCTTCCTGTTGGTGGTAGGAAATGGAAGGAGACGACCTCGTGTGGTGGGAATTAGTATTGAGTTTAATGTAGAAGGGTGTCCCTTCCTTCCCTCTGATCGGTAGGAAAAATGGAATCGTCCGGGAGGTTACTAGTCCAATATTATAGTCTGTACTTGTATATGATTAAGAAAAAGAGAAGCCATTTTTTTTTTTACTCATAACAGATCGTTTATTACAAAACAATATCACTACAAACAATGCGACATGCTGACTCACGTTACCGGATTACAATTCATTTAATGCATATACTATAATGTCCATATGCGAGACTGGTTATGCCATCATCTAATAGCATACCCTTTTGTCATCATAAGCAGGTAAACATCTTTTATTATGTTCCTAAGTCCTTATCACATGAGTTTTGCTTCTGATAAAATTCATCTTAAAACTAAAAACATTTTGCTCTCGCAGTACATCTAAGTAATGGTTGTGCGTTATTTCCTGCTTTAATACACGTCTTTGTATGCCCTTCCCGGTAAGTTTAGTTACATTACCAAATAACAAAGAATACATTTTGGCCTTGAGACCACAAAATTCAACAATCGGGATAGAACACGTTTCATCCTTAAACATGCCTGGTACTTTTTTGTTCTGTAAAGAATACAAAGCATGGTCTATTGGATAATCGCTCGTGTCATACCTATCTAGGTTTAACAACACGTCTGAATATATGTTATCGGTATACACTTGATAGCAAAGACTATCTGTATCTGTAAACAATAGAGATGCGTTGTTACCGTACAATGATTTGATGTGTCCGTAGTGAAAGTCGTACATTATGTATTTGCTAAGATCGAGAACGCTGAAACCAACATAGATTGGTCTATTGAGAACTACTTTGGTCTTCTTCATTTTAAAAATCACAACATTTTCATCAAATATCACAAAATTCTCCATATTTGGTTTAGATGTTAACTTGCGGGCTTTAGTCTCACTAGTTGCGACTTTCACGCTAACACGTTTGCGTAGGTCCTCGATCATCTTACCATAAAGAGCATTAGACATAATTTTATAAAAGTCTTTATGAAATGGGTTCGTAGCGGCCTGTCGTTTTGCGGTATTCAATTCTATATAGGATTTCAACCAAGCCTTTTGCGAAAACGACAAAGGACAAAGAGGATAATCAGAATGTAAATCATGGAGATGAGTCGGATAATCGAGATCTACTTCTAGAATGAAACCAGTTTGGTTATCATCTTCAATAGTTAGAACATTTAAATCTCTAATTTGATTCGGAGTCAACCAATGAAAATTCCCAAAAGGCAACATTTGACTGAGACTCCAACCGTAGAGGTTATTCGCATCTAAATAGATAATGTAAGAGAGTAGGTCATTGGGGGAATAACTTTCACCTAGCAAAGGGTTGTTAGCACGAGCAAAACGTTTCGTAACCATGCTAACGCCTCCGCGTATCCCTTTCTCGATGAACAGATGTTGGTCAATGTCTGTCAGTAGCTCTAGCTGTATTTTAGTCATCTTTAAAGCGGCAGAAAAAGTTAGCCCCGGACTGCTATAATAATGAGCTGGATCAAGTTTGTAACATTCCATACAAGTTTTTCTAAAATCTGTAAAGACGCAAGCTAATAACAAACAATCGAAACGTAAATACAAGTCAAAATAATCACCAAATGAGTGTCTGACAACTCATCGTATTCCACACATTTAATGCGTAATCGTAATCTTCATCACTAACCCCTTCATTCGTTAAAGTAGAAAAAAATGCTTCCTTCGGAGGTAAAACTTTCTCTTCAAACCTTGAATGAGAGTCCAAATATTCGTAGGGAAATATTCCTTTACGTTTTAATAGTGACCAATGTTGCGGAAATTCAGATTTTAAAATGTTGAGTTGATCATCCTCTAATAACGACACTAATTTGTCTAAAGAAGTTGCTAGAAATTTAAAAGAATCTAAATACACTACATTCTCAATCTGAATAGCCATATAATGCTGCACATTTTCGGGAATGACATTAACTTTTGGTTTGCCAAATGTTGAGATTCCAGACAATAATAAATGGCCGTCATAATGAGTCAAATTATGAAAGAATACAGGCAATGTCTTTTTAAATCTGTATTCTATGTTACAATGAGCGTGTGCGGAACCTCTGTAAATACCGCTGTAGTGACAATGGTCCCTTACCTTCACCTCTTCGTTGGTAATAATTTCCTCACAAATATGACACAAATTATTGCTTTGAAAGTGAAGTGTATCTGATTCGTTCATTATTAGAGGTTTTACATCTTTCAACAAAGCTCTTGTTTTTACATATTCTTGCTCTACGGATAAGAGAAAGCGAAATACACAATCGGAACCTCGATACAATTCACTTGATATAACTTGGCGTAAACAGTCAACCATAACATAACAATAAGCGCATGGTTCATGTTCGCTATATTCGTAAGTGTAAGAATCGCATTCATTAGGCTTGCATCCTGATATTGGAGTCAGGATTGATTCAAAATCGGCAAATATGACAAATGGAACACTTAGTTGATTCGCAAAGTTATTAAACTTCATGACATTATCGCCAATTTCGGGCATAACAATTCGCTGAGCTTCATGTTCTCTACACATCATTTCATGCTGCTCCAATTCAGTACTACCACGATGTGAGCACAAACAGTATGCACAGGTGTATCTGCTGAATGTAGTGTCATTTATTAAGCGATTGAGATTCTTAATAAAGCAATAATGATTGTCATTTAACAATAAAAGTCTGACGATTTCACCACTCCTCCTCTCGCTGATATATATAGAGGGTAAACTTCTTTATCGGAATAACCATAAACGTGTATTGTTAAGTTATTCAAAATCTCAAATTTCTTAATGTAATTTAAAGGAACTGGGTAGGAAATACCTTCGATGTGCAATGTATCCAGCAGATGCACATAATGGCTCACACGCTCAGCGTGAAATGGTGCGGGATGCAAGGCAGCTAACACAGAATATTCAAAACATCTCATATCATGACATTTAATATTAATTAATGCTTGTTTACGTGCAAGGAAAGGTTCCAACGGCTTATAACAACCACCTGCTAGAGGACGATATGCTGCAAAATGTATGTCTAAAGCGAGTATTGTGGATAAAACCCAACCAGACCCTTCCCTCTGATAATTGTCCAATCGCTTTAACAGGTCCAAGTGAACGTCCTTCAAAATTTCATCAATCTGGTCAATCCGTAAAACTCTGTAAGGTTTTGTGCATAAGTAAATGTTGATTAGTCTATCTGGTGGTTTATACAATTCAAGCTTAACACTCGTCACAAACTTAATTTGTCGATGGCTTCTACACAATGATTCAATAAGAAGATGTAATTCGTTGCGAAGGTAAGATAAAAACAAATCTAAATTTGGAACAAGAGTTTCTCTGTCCGGGATGGTGTAGGAAAATTTTACTATTAAACTATTAGGAAAATAGTTACGGAATGCACTCTTCTCCTTCTTGAATGAACCCATCCTATCGTCGACATGAGGAGTTGTTCTGTTTGGGACAACATGAGGATGATGATTGTGTCTATTCAATTCCACGCGAGAAGCAAACCCCTCATTACATTGCTGACATACATTTCTAGAAGCCACAGGTCGAGGGATATGTATTCTGGTTTGGTGGATATGGAGCGCACGTTCAGTTTCATAACGTCGATTGCAAAGGATGCAAGTTGTGTTACCAACGGGTTGATGATAGTTACGAAGATGGCATAGCAAGTTGTTTCGATTGGTGAACGAGAAACCACAAACCTCACAAATAAACATTCTCACAGCTCCAACTTCTCAACAGCAATGGCTAAGTCATTCTCTTGCATTGAGTCTTCTTCGCAAAAATGGGGAGGAGTTGACCGCACATAACCTTCAGGCATCTAAAAAAAAAAAAAACAAGATAAGAAAAACATGACAGCTCTAGATGTAATCTTATATTTATATATAAATATACACACTTTGTCAGTCGCGTAAGTCACTGTGTCACGTGATGGGAAGAGAGGTGACGTAGCTTCTATTATTACAAAACGTCTGACAAAGGAGATGTCCTCAGGTGGTGGGTGACAACTAGAAATGATTACTTTGCCCTTGAAAGCTATCTCCCGTTTTCCAATGTTCAATGGTCTGTTGTCAACCAAACGATAAATACCTAATAAACAGGATGATAATAATTCGGGAATGTAGTCCGGTATGTAGACATATGAAGGTGTATGCTCTATTCCCTCAAGAGATGGAGTTGTCATCACATACCCAAATTCGCAAATGTAAGGGAGAATAATTTCAATCAACAATGTTTTACCATAACCGGAAGAACCGTAGAGGTAAACACCTTGAACTTCTGCATCTTGTAAAGCGTTCATAGCCATTGCACTCCACAGAGGTGTTGGTTCTTTTATCAATTCCATCTTTAACTTCTCGTTATTACACCGCTTCAAGCTTAATAAACGTGACGTATGATAAATATCGTGGTACCTTTTAATTCTGTCGTACAATTCAAAGTTTTCCAATATAAACGGAGCGAGGTTATTGAAGGATGGATAATTTTCGCAAAACTGTATTAGTTTAAAACCAAAGGAGAGTGAATCCGAATTGCATTTGTATTCCAGAGCATGTGGGTCGACTCTCGTCATATAATTTAGGACGTCTTGTGCATATTTCATGCTAAGGTATTCGACGAGCACTTCTGTAATATCAGTATTGCACTCCCTCATGCTAACAATGAAGGTTTGACCCTTTCCTCTTCACAATCAATTAAAACTCTTAAGCATGTGACCAGTTCCCAGTAACACACTTTCAAGAGCTATGCAAAGCATCCTGAGATTTGTCATTATTTTCAGTTCGTGGAACAAACATCTCTTCATGTCACTGATCCTTTCATCATCACTCCCCAATACTGTAAACTTGATTGAAAATCGCATTATTCTAAAATGAGAAAAAAAAAACAATGAGTATAATTACATCTTAAGTTTATTAATACATCTTACAGAATTGTACACATAACGTTCACAGAAAGCTGTTTTTTAAAAATTTGTTAACAATGTAATCGGGAGTAAATCCCTTGGTTCTCATAATTACGTAAAAAATACAATAATGACCGCAGGTTGAAGATGTTGGGGATTGAATTTGAAACTTGTTGCGCCAAATCTTCTTTCCATTCCAATCACTCAAATACTGTAGAATGTGGTAATTATTTTCTAAGTTGAGGCCAAAAGAGT
>JAHWFP010222355.1:4057-33318 GCA_023313725.1 Lithobius niger | reverse complement strand
TTTTTTTTTTCACACCAACACTCGTATTTTTCACATTTTTTCACATATTATTTTACCACTGGCAAATTTTCACATTTTTCACATTTTTTCACACCAGCAGCATCCCTGACCACCTCACCTCACATAAGGGTTACATCTTCACTATGTAAGCGCACGACATACCTCCCCCAAAGCACCGTCATGTGATTAAGGCAAGCCTTCAACTGTGTACCACCACATTAACTGGAGAAAAAAAAAGGGTTTTAAAGGGTTTAACGAGCGTTAACCACTCCTGGTCATCTGCCCTAAGACCCTATGAAGAACTGGAGAAGTCCAAGCGAGAACAATGCGGTACGACTGTCGTATTTTGTCCCATGACGAAGCAAGCGGATGACAATGCGACAGCCTTACCGCACTGTTACCAAAAAACCATCGTATAACTAATTCGTACTAGAGTTCGTTGTCGGTAAAACTTGCCACATTCTTGCTTACTTTCGAACTTAAAACACCAGCAACTGATTATTTAAAAGGCTTTGTCGGACAGACAACCGGAAGTGGTTAACGCTCGCTAAAACCCTTTAAACCCAAGAGCTTATATTTTGGTAAACATATAGGCTATCGTATTGACCCTCGTTTCTTTTTTAACGTCTTTTCCCCAAAGCTAGAAGAACTTATTAACGCCGTTACATCCATCTGCTTTGTAGGGGTGGGTCGGTTTCGTTTTTTTGACGTCGGTTCCGGTTTCCGTTTTCATGCTCACAAAACCGCGGTTTCGGTTTCGGTACCGGTTTTTGTCACCCTCCATCCAACCAGATATTTCTATTTTTTTCTTCTTGTAACTAACTTCTAACTCACTCCTGCTTTCACTTTCAGCAGCGCCATAGACCATGGGTCTAGCTGCGGCGCTATTTTCGTCACTATTTTCTTATTGAAATGACTAGGAGCTCTGCCTAGACAAGGTTAATTATTAAAAAAACACTAAGACAACAAATCAATCTTTAATTTTTCGAACACCGTACGAAAAACCGACATAAAATCCGAATCGGTTTCGGTAGTCAGTAAAAAACCGAAAATTCGGTTACCGACTCATCCCCACTGTTTGGCCGTCCGTCTACAAGGGGCGCAAACTAACTGTCGCTTTCCTCTACCCCCTCCACCTCCTACCCCCGACTCAGTTTCAGTTGAAATTCCAATTTTTTCCCTGAGAAATATTACCTTTTGTTTCGACTTACCTCATATTAGATTTTGTCCTGAGATTTGTCCACGAAAAACCTAAGGATTTTATTTTGGTATTTATATCAAATCTTGAGAGCGCCTTCAGGGTTTGGGCCTCCGATTTTGTCAACCCAGTCACACCGGGAGCTACGGCCCTGCCAACCACGATTGATTTAGTAAAACGTAGCAAGTCGGAATCATTGTTCAATGCCCCATTTTGTTAACGCAGTGATTGTGAGTTTCCATTGGCGCAAATAAAATTAAGCCATTAGTAGCTATATACTTCAAAATTTTAAAATTTTACGTCAAATAAGTCCGAATGAATTAGGGATCGGCCGATTTGATTTTTTACTGATACGATACCGATGAAGGGTAAACCGATCCGATCCGATACCGATACCGATGATAATAATAATAATAATAATAATAAATCACCACTAAAAGTTTAAATTTCATACAATAAATGCAACTTCGGTTTCTGGTTTTGCATGGGTTCCAACTGTTGAGATTATTAAAAATGTTCTGTGCAGCAATAACAGCATTTTTACGCTTATTCCTATGGCTTCAGTACATTCATCTTCTCAGTTAGATTTTAGTTGGTTATTGTAAAACTTGGACTGTTGGAACTGTCATGTGCTAAATTTTAATTACAAACTGAGCAAATGGCTTTGCTTTTCTCACTTGTTTATTGCTTTTGCCGTCCTTGGTGTCAGTTTTTCAGGGAAAAACAGTTGCGGTTCTTGGCAAAACAAATATCTGTATCGGAAGCCTTATAGTAGTCCGATACCGATATGGCAAAAATACCGATAAATACAGATTATACCGATACCGATATCAATATCGGATAGAATGAATACACCTGTGATAATTTACGAGGCAGCCTCATAGTACTTAAAGCTAGAACTTTTTCCTAAAGCAGCTGAATTCTTTTTTTTTTGCATTTTGTGCGATTTTATACCTGTGTTCTAATTGTGGAGTTGACTACAGTTAGCAAAAAATGGTTCTAAAACCTGAAATTTTTAATTCTTCCTTAACATGACATAAAATCCTGTAAGCAACTGACTTTTGGATTTAAGAGCTTAAAAAAGTTTATCGTAATCCACATTTAAAAAAAAATTTAAATAGTCAAATAAGTGCACAAATTGTTATGGTTACTATTTTTAGTTTATATAATAGAGATGGCTGTGCAGTGTGCGTGATAGAGGTGTGCACCTTAACATTTTCATTGAAAAAGTGGCAGAAGTGAACAGAAGACCTGTTGCTTGCTGTGCATTAATCCACCACCGCCACGGTGAATTAGTGCACATGGTCGACAGAAAACCGGTTGCTCGCTGTGCACTAATCCACCACCACCAGGGTGGACCACCAGGGTGGATTAGTGCGCAGGTTGGATTAGATTTATTTTGGTCTAGTGATAGTGACGTAGAGGTTTAGCCAGATGCTTCACTATTGCAAAGAAAAGAAAACACACGGAATGCCTCCTTGCATAAGTATCTATCATCCATTCTCAGTCTAAAAAGAAACAACCAACCACAAATCTTGCAAGTCCCCACAAAAGTCTCTTTCTGTCACACGATACATCGGCACAATACCAAGTTTCAAGAGACAGAAGCTAAATTAAGGCGATAGCGTAATACACAATCCCACGTGCCCCTTTTGCCGGTCGCCAGGGGAACAAAGGCGCTCGCCATTTCGGAAGCTTGTTTCGCTCCGACCTCTATCCGGCTATCAGTAACCCAACACGATAAAGGAAGCGTCTTCTTTTCCGTCCGCGATAAGGGTCCTACGACTTCCCCCGCAAGGTTAAAGCAAGAGCTGACGAAGAACGACGACCACTTCGTCATTGTTAGCAACCAAGAGAGAGGACTGCCTCTTAAATTACTCTTTCAAGGCCGTCACCAGAAATGAAATTAACACTTGAGCCGGCCCCAGGGCACAGGGGCCAAATGGACGGCCCTGATTTACAAAGATCTGAATAAAGCAGACAGTCCAAGATGGTCACAGTGTTACTAAGGCGGCTTGAAACGAACAACAACACGACAACGAGATAGCCATGTTCTGGCACGCGACAGTCCATTTATCTCCACTTCCGTTTTGACCAACTGCCAACTTCAATAAGATTTACTTACTTGTTACGAACGGACGGATTTAAAGGAATACAATACCAGAATTCACAATTATCAGGCTGAAATTCACAACTGAAAATCCACGCTACTATCTAACACGATTGTTCATGTGAATAAGATATGTTTCAGATTATTTGGTGTTGAATTCTTTGTAAGAAAAAAATACTCCATTCTCCACTCACAATTTTTGCGTACAGGATCTCTTGTGGGTTTCAACAATCCAACATTGTACTTTGCTTTTGATTCGCATGTAAAAAATTCGAATGGTTACAGCTAGACATTAAAACAAATGAAGAAACTGAAGGCACCAAATTCACACGTACTGTCCCAAGACAGGGAACCGACACACGTATTTTCCATCCTTGTCGAAGGATATTTTATTGAAATAAAATAACCCCAGCTAAAAACAGCTACACCCTTTCTCACCCTAAGAGTGATACATACACAGATGGGATGTGCGGAAAAACCCTTCACAAGACGGAAAGCCAAATGGGCTCGTCTAGTGATAAATAAATAAATAAATAAATAAATAAATACAGATGCAAACCTATTTCTGGTACCTTTTGGACTTAAAACGTCAGACTGCCTGATCAGGTAATTGAACCCGCGACCTTTGAGACTAAATGCCGAAATGCTGCTAACTGACTCGGCCAAAAAGAAACAGCACTTAACACTCAGCAAACATTTTCCCAATCGCCATTGGTGGTATGATTCGTGCTGCGCCTTCATGTCAGGTTGTATCGAAAAAAAGCCACATGCATAAATAAATAAATACAAATGTATTGCCTTTTTTGGAATTTTGACCCAAAGTTACAGCCAAGTTAATATGGCTTTGTTCACAATTTTTATTTATTTTTTGCCATCACACACACATACAATTTGTCTGTTGTGTATGGCGTTTGGTCTCCACTGTTTCTATTCTGTTTGTTTTTAACGCACTGATGTAGCATTTTTTATTTGGAAACGGTGCAGTAGTGTGCATTAAACTTCAAATAAGTATCAATCAGGAGCCAACTGATTTTTCAGGATTTCAAAATTTCAATATGAAACTACACTTTACCTCCAAAAATGAAGGTTTCAAAACTGTAATATAATTTAATAAAATATAACAATGCAGTTTGACATTCTTAAAGATTGCGATGGAAGCTGCAGGGTTGTTGGCTACTTAACACTGTTGCATTTATATAAAAAAAAAAAATGTGTGAGCACGGCGAGCAAGTACAATGGATTAAAATTTTCATTCTTTTTTCTCAATGGGTCGTGTAATATTCTGGTCTTTTCAAAAATTGTTTTAGGTCTACCTAATTTTAAGAGGTGCCGAAAATTATTAATTTTTTGCGGTTACCAGGTTCCAAGGAAGCGAGTTCCATGGGTTTACTACCCTCACCGCAAATGATGACCTACGCATCTGTAATCATGCTGCCGGTTTGTTTAATTTAAATATGTGTCTGCGTGTATGTTTCGTAATGGACAGTACGAAAAGAGGGATGTCAGCGTTGACGGAACCTCTTAAAATCGAAAGTGTCGGATCCGCCATCAAACGTGGTAATTCAAAGGAATCCAGGTCCAAAGCAGGAGGCAGCTTCGTAAGTTACCTTGTAAACCAACATTGGACTAACTGGTCAATGTCCTGTAAAAGGTTTGGGGACCAAACCTGGCTAGCATATTCCAATAGCCCCGTACATAGACCTTATATGCCCAGAGTAGAATTGTGGCTTCTCCTGTTGAAAACACACGTTTCATAATATGCAGCCAGTTCAAAAAATCTTTGACTATGTAATTGCTAGGTACTGTTTGTTTTACAGAAAATGAAAACCAAGCTCCCAAACTTTTCGTCACGGTTACATCTGAAAGCGTAGTATTTTCGATGTTATATGTATGTTACCTATTAGTGTACCCAGTGTGGAAAGTTGTACATTTTGCGTTTACAAGGGGCAGTTGTCATTTGGTAGACCGTTAATGTACGTTTATTATTTCTTTTTGAAGGTTGGCTGTATGTGTTTCATATAATATTGATGCATGGCAAATCGGGTCGTCAGCAAATTTGCTTTGTTCGCAGTTGTCTTGGTTACACGAATAATCAACATAAAACTCCACTTTTCCCCCAAAACGATGGTTCAAAGAAAACGGTGCCCCTATTAGATGATGGTTTCAAAATTGCTATTTCAAACCTCACTTTTGTCTCTAAACAATGGTTTTAAACAATGCCCTTAAACGATGGTTTCGGTACAGTATGAAACCACAGTTTTGCTCCTAAACGATGGTTTAAACGATGCAACTAAACAATGGTTTCAAAACAGCAATATAAAACCACTCTTTTGCCCGAAAACGATGGTTCAGACGAGGCCCGAAACAATGGTTTCAAAACTGCAATATGAAACCACACTTTTGCCCTAAACTACGGTTGCAAAATTACAATATGAAACCACAGTTTCGCCCATAAACAGTGGTTTTAACTGGAATCACACCAACATTGCTACCATGGAGTCACACTCGAAACGAGTGTTAGATGACGATGGTTTCAAAATTGCAACTTCAAATCGCTCTTTTGCCCCTAAACAATGGCCCTAAACGATGCCCCTAAATGATGGTTTCAATGCAATATGAAACCACATTTTTGCCCCTATATGATGGTTTAAATTATGTCCCTGAACGATGGTTTTAAAATTGCAGTAGAAACTACACTTGCGCCCATAAACGGTGGTTTTAACTGAAACCACATCAACATTGCTAACCATGGAGTCAAACTTGTTTTTAAAAGTCTTGTTAGGTAGAGGGTATCGTGGGGCATATAGCTGCCAAATTTAATCGTTGGTTCCATTAACAGTGTACAACTTCACCAAAACTTTACAAAACCACAATTAGATTTCCAAAATCAGCTATTGAGCCATCGGGCAAACTGCAAATAAACCACAAGCAGGAACCAACTGTTCTTAACGGATTCCCAAATTTATGCACGAAAATTCTCATACTCTCTTTTATTGCACGCAAATGTTGCAACAACTGCGTATGATAAACATTCAATGTCACCCACTCTTGACCATTTCTTCGGAAAAGGGAGTTTTAATTAAAATTCTACTACCTCGCACCTCATCTCTTGTTCACCAGTTTTGGTCCGCTCGAGCGATTGAGAAAACAACACGTCGCCATTCATTACAATTAGAAAAACAAGATGGCTACCATGGGGGGAGCAAATTAAGGTACGGAGACGGAGTGGGAGAGGGGGGGAGCAGCAGGTGGGGCGCATTCGCACTTGGGCGCAGCTGTCGCTTGGACGGCCGACCGAGGAGAGAGCTTGCTGCCAACTCCCATAACGAAAACATTAGCTGTTGGCAGAGATGGGGATCGATGTTATGGCTGAAGCCAAGGGATGCCACTTTAAGATGAGGGGGGCCGGGCCCACCACTCTTTATGAAAGTGTAATCACCTCGTTACAAAACTCAACTCAAAAACAGACCCCGACTCGAGCCCCGCACCTGTCAACCCTAATTAACGGATGGAACAATGCCTGGCCTATCACCTCGTCTTGGAGAAAATCAAAACAGGAATGAACCTCCGTGGGGGATAATCCAAGAGAGAACGGCACCCGTCGGGGTAGTAATGATATACGTGACGTCACAAAGTGGGCGTAACAGTTCCGTGGATTTAGAAGAATTTGTTTGGACTACATCAACCATTTGGAACGAATTCCGGCAATCAAGAGATTAGCACACTGACCTCTTGATTCGAATTCTACAATATGCTCTTACATTGGTAAGTAACGGTCTTAAGTTCAAATAAAATGTGAGTACCAAGAAAGTTGAATACATAAAATAAAGCTTAAACAATGCGGAAAAATGCAAAGTTTACACAACGTTTCGGGGATGTGTATACACTGCTTTGCACTTGATAACAGAATGCACAAAACGATGTAACGTGTTAACATTGCATTTTTGCGCACTATTTAGGGTGTTTTTTTTTTTTTTTTTTTTTTTTTTTTTACTAGCAATCGTACCCTGCTTTGCTCGGGGTTTGTTTTTCCCGGAGTTTTGTTTCGCCTGTGGTTGTTTCCCAGTTTTCTGTCAGTAACAAACACGTAACCCCACACTCTCCCAATTAGGGATGCACCGAATATTCGGTAATTATTCGGTATTCGGCCTATTCGGCCAAAAATTCAGGTATTCGTTATTCCGCCGAATACTGATTTTGGCCAAATAGTGGTATTCGGTTTTCGGCCTAATAGTGTTAAGATTTGTCAGTATTCGGCCGAATATTTTTTAGTATGAATTTATGTAGTTGTGTGAATGTAAGAACGTTTAGCTACGCATTTAGTTTTTGGTTTGAGAGGAATTGTCTTCTGACATTTCTAAAAGAAGGAAAAAATGATCAAATATGTTTAAATTATAGGAATTCGGTTAAGTATTTGACCGAATAATTCGGTATTCGGCCATTATTCGGCACAGGACCGAAGAATTCGGTATTCGGCCGAATATGTAAATTGTTTGGTGTCGAATATTCGGTATTCGATATTTGGCAGTTGAGCTATTCGGTTGTATATTCGGTATTCGGCAAGTTGAGTATTTGGTTATATATACGGTATTCAGTTGTACATTCGGTATTCGGCAAATTTTGTATTCGGTGCATCCCTACTCCCAATCTCTTATTTTTTAACAGACACACTGGCTAACAGATACAGGGTATTCCCTGTTCAGCACTCCCCCCCCCCATCTCAGTTTATCACTTCGGCTTGAGCAATCCGTACCGTGTGAATAATAACTGTCCTTAGCGCACGATGTCATTTAAGACTTGCCGCTAAGACGACCACGCAGAGCACATCGTTATTCGAGGCAACAATGTGCCAATATCAACTTTTCAAGGCAACAACGTACCAGGTTTAACTTTTGGCCAAAGAATTGACACGCTCGCCCGTTTTCATTATAGGGGTTGCTGATTGGGGTGTTCTTGTCGTCATTTTGCTGCTTCGGGGGGGTCTTGTCCACGTTTTTGCTACGAGACTTTGCCTTATAATGTAAGATTTAAGCAATGTTTAAGTTGCTGTTTAAAGAATGGATTTTTTTTCGTGTATCACGTTGTTGCGTTATGGTCATACGTTTGTAACACTTGTTACGTTTTCATAATGAAAGTTAAGCATCTACTTGGAGGCCTAGTGTACGCCAATGGAGTGCGAAGGTCCACAGCGATGCTCCCACCCAAAGCGTATCGTCGGTTTGGAATACACAACGCGTTGACAAAGGAGAGCCACTAAAGCAACTTTAACTTAACTTTAACTTTATTAAATACATCAAATTGCCTATACGGCATTATATGACGTTGGTTGCGGTGTAAATAAAAATATTAGAGACATAGTTAATCCAGTTAACAAAGTATAGCAAAGTTGCAACATGCGTCGTAAAGTTCATATTGAACAAATTAGGCATTCAGCATTCAGTCTAAAAAGCTGACACTCGTAGATTTATAAGTTATATAATTATAATCCAGTAGAATTGGCTAAAATTTCGATGTTGCCTGGAACTTATTCAGAAGGAGATGAAACTTGGTAGAGATGTTCCAAATACCATTTAAACTTTTTTTTGAAAGGAAGATGTGTTAAGATGTGTTAAGATGTGTTACATCTTCCTTTTAAAAAATGCATAGATTCGGCTATACAACGCTATTGCATTTGGCAGCTCAATTGCGCTAAAACTACTCTAGTACAATGAACTCTACGTTATTTCCTACTTTAGCCAGGACAATTACTGTTAGCCGAGTCAACCACGCCGTACCAGTAAATGCAACTACATTTATAAATAATCAACAAACAGTAACAAAGTGCCCTAGCTAATTAATATGTAAATATATGGGGGTGGTGGTTGAGGGCACCAAGTAGTGACGTAGTGACGACAGTGAATAAAATCGAATGAACTGCATGAAACATGTTGTTGACTGTTAAAGCATTATTTATGTACGAGTATTGAATGGGTTTATTGTGGAAAGAATAAAATAAAATATAATATTTTACTTTCTGGAAACCAAACCGCACTGCAGAAAGGCTTGCCATATTGATTCTGCTACAGGAAACCAATGTAAAAACGTACGAATACAAACAAATCATACATACATTGAGTATGTATGCTTTTTTTTCTTATTTTCCTTATTTTTTTTCAACACATTTTTTAACTTGAATTATTGATTTATTTTTAATTGCCATTTGAAAATAAATTTTTTGAATTCACAAATTTCATCTGGAAGAATTTTAAAACTCTGAGGTACATTAATAGTCTTACCTTTTTTCCCATATCTGCTTTTAGCTACAATTTGTAAAAATCGCAGTTTTTTTTTTTGTTAAACTTTTCTTTAATTTATTTCTTGCTCACTTTTTGGTTTCATTGTAAAAAAATCAAAATAAAAAAAAACATTTAGGCAGTACAACCCCAGCAAAAATTTATTGTGGTCAGCCATGGTTAAACACGGGTAGTTAAACAAGGTTAAACCATGGGTGGTCCCAATTTACACTTCGTTAAACCTCGTTCAAAACCATGGTCACTAGTTACTATGGTAACAGGAGACTTTTACCATGTTTCAATCTTTGGATAACAATGGTTGGTCCCAATTTACCATTGGTTTAACAATGGCAAACCATGATCATAAACAGTGGTTTAACCTTGGAACAGCTAGCCCCTGCTACTTACGTCAAACGATTTTATGCATTAGTGTTAATTAATGTACTTGTGTTAATTAATGTACTTACCCTCGTGGACTAATTAGTAACGGCTATTAAGTTCCACAAAAAAGCTTTATCTGAACGCAGCAAACCATTTCGTATAGTCTTCATCATATTTCTTTAATAACCATAGACCAGTTTGAATGCAGTATAGTTAAGAACGGTATCGGTCCATAAGTAAGTCAGTCATAGTGTCGTTCAAAATTGGATCCAGTTCTTGACTGACGTCACGGCATTTTTTTCTAGCTAGAGTGTTATGCAACTTCCGTCTTTTTCTCAGAGCAAGTTCTTATCAGTCAGCCAGCTCGCGATACAAAATGTAAACAAGATCAAAGATCGTACTTATTAATTTCAAGAATGCAATAGCTTCGTTAAGTTAAACCTTTAAGCCTCCGTAATTAAAGCGGAACACCACCTCCGCGTATGCATTGAGACACATTTCTCCGAAGTTGGATATCAGGCCGGACCTTGCAAACAGAAGAGCGTGCGCGACTATGGCTACTTTAAAGCGACGATTCGTGGCTGCTTTACCTGTTGCCTACTGCTGCCGGCCGAGGGCGTTAACTATACAGCCCATAAAAACGGAAAGCAAGAACTCACTCATTTAAGACTATACATTTGTGCAAGAACACAAATGTAACAAAATGAATTCAAACTGATTTTAAAGGTGAAAAAAAAAACTGACACGTCAAACTGCAGGCCGTATGTCATGTAATTGTCCATCTTTTATATCATAGCCTGTATACATGGTCACGACTTCTTAAAGGAATACTAAACCCTCGCTTTTCCAATTTTTTTAATGATAGCTAAGACCCTAAAAACCCCTTCAAAACTTATAAAATGTCGCTTGCCTTCTTACTTACGTCGTAATAAATTAAAATAAGTGCGTTTTTTAAGACACCCAACCAAACGTAGCACCACGAGAGCTTGCGACTATGGAGGTTTCGTGAAGCAGCGTGACGTCAAAGCCATAACGGAAGTGGGGAGCGCATCCTTCCCATCGTGCAGCGCGCGTGACCACTCTCTGCTTGTAAACAAACATGGCTACCAACAACGCTGTCGCTGTCAATTCGTTGCAGCCTTATCAGTTTGAACCTGTTGCAAGTGGTAAACGGAATTCAAGAAGATGCGAGATCGCTAAGAAAACAATAAAGAAGCCAAAAGACCCGTGGGATCCCGCCAGCGATGACCTGTCGTGGTGTAGATGCCAGAAATGCCCGCACTACGAGAGTCCCAGGCGATGCCGTTTTGTTTCTGGCGCACGCGCAGGTCACGCAGACAGGTGGAAGGCGCCGTAAAAGTAATGACGTCACGACGCGTGGTGGTTCAAACGGGATTTTCTCCAGAGCTTGTGCATCGTCTGCTTAAATCAGGTAGTTTAAAAATTCGTACGGATTAAACACTGACACCCATTGACGTCGGATACCTGTTAACATTAATTCCAGTATCTAAACTATCGATAAAAAAAAATTCATTGCTGGAGGGTTTAGTATTCCTTTAATATCTATAAAGGCTTGACCGTCTTACTTATATAGCTGTCACTAGATATCGAGATTAACTCTCAAAATCAGTACTCTCGAACCTGACGGAACACACCATGTTGGTTCATAGCTCTATGTAAGTTGTGCGTACCGGTGCTGGCTCCATCGTAAACACCGGTCAAATTTCTATTTTCAATATCACGACTTCCTTTATCTACGAATGCTTGACGCTCGCTTTGGCACAGCATGTGAGTCACGTCATCCAAAACTTTCAAAAACCGCCGCTTATATTGCCCTCCTTAGCAAGAGGGCCTTAACTACATTTCATGACAGGGCATTGTTGCCGTGGCTGGGTAACTTCAGATTTAGTTAAGGCCATCCGACGGTTACGATTTAGCATAGAAGGAAGGTAGATAAAGGTAGATAGGGCTTATTTCTTCAAGGAGTATTAAAGATCTATGTATAGTTACACATTTTAAACAAGAAATTCCAATTTTTAAAGGTGGTAGTTAAGGCCCTTTTGCTAAAGCCCTTTTGCTAAAAGCACACTTTACAGTAATCTTTCCTTGAAGTCTTCGGACGATACATGGCCCACATGAAAGGATCGTTTAATACATTTTTTTTTATGAGAAAAGAAAATATCACAGCACATTATACAAAACAATACGCACATACCGTGGTCCATCGTCTGTTTAAAATAAAGAAATTTAGCCTCCAGAGTCTTTATTTTGATGTCTATAGTCCACAAAGAGGTATGTATCATTAAGCCATTGTTGTTAAACTTTACGAATTTTGCGAGAATGCATTGGTTTAAGTTTAAAATGCATGCCTCCATGTCTTTAGTTGGTTAGGGTAAATTAGTTGCAGTAAGTACTATAGGTGTGAGCGCGTGGTTGTTTTGTGCTCAATACAAATCAATCAATCAATCCGCGTGCCACCAGTAACTTCCACAGTTCAATCCAGCTACTAGAGTTGTGCTTTCTATATGGTGTGCTCGCAGCGCGAGAGGTGGCAGAATAGGAGGCTAACGCGTCGAATCACTAAGGTCAAGCCTTTATCGATATTAAGAAGGCGTGTCAGTATACAGGCCACGAAATAAAAGATCGACAGTTACATGACATACGGCCTATACCGAATCGGTTTAGAATTCTATCACCTACTGTTTATTTTTCATGGATTCCTGGATTTACGCACCAGTTTTTACAGGCGGTGAGTTCAATTCATTAACCCAAGCTACCAACGAATAACGTCCGCAGTAGGGCAGCCAACAATTTTTTTTAGTTTTAAAATTGGTTTTGGGGTGGGGTGGTAGGGGAAGCGTGGGGAATAAAACAGGGAATTCAAAACAGGGTCCACAAACTCTGCTGTGGGGATCTAAGGAAGATGAGAGGAGAAGAAAAGGCAAGGGGGGAGGGGGAAGGGAGAACTCACTAAAGCCGCTTCCATACTGGCCCCCGAACACGGTGTTCGGGGTCCAGGCCTCGGCTTGTGCCCATCCACAGGCAAAACCCGACACCTTTCCTTCCTTACTCCTTCCACACTGAACTCCGGCATTGCGTCCGCGGTCCGGACTTTAGTTAATCTTTCTCTCGCTACAACATTTTCGGTGCCATCGATGTAGATTTCTCCCCTCCCTCTCCCGTCTCCTCCTCCTGCTTCTTTCCCTCTATCTCGTTATGGCTTATCAGCGCTCCAAGAGTCAAAACGTTTCCCTAAAGCGCGGGCCCGCGCTCCGACCCTTTCCACATTGAAACACTGGGTCGGTGTCTCAAGTCCCGACCACGAGCAGGAGTTGAAAGTCGAGGTCGGGTCCGGATCCAAGTCGGAGCCGAGTGTGGAAAGGTCAGTCTCGGGCCCGGGCCGGTTCAGGACTTTTTCCCCAGTGTGGAAGGAGTTATGTAAGTAAGAAAACAAAGTTTTAGCAATTTGATGCGCAGTTTTAGCAGTTTTTTTTTGCTTTTTGACGCGGGCACTCATGAGAACCAAGGTATATATTTTTCGCGGCTTTGGAGTATCGTTCATTCGGCAAACTTAGTAAACACTAAACTGTTTAGTACACAGAACGGAAATATACAGGAATACAACCCCCCCCCCCCCCCCCGGGTATTCATTTCGCGCGAAAGGAACTTTTTTCCGTTGCCGTAAAACGGAACGTCCCGAGACGACGCGTCGACGAATAAAAACCGAATTACGATCATTGAAAGGGGATGTTGTGGCATCGCTTTCGTTCGTCAACCAAACGCCTACTAAAAATTGTGTTCGGACGAAAAGCCGTCCCATCCTTTGGCCGTCTCCCCTCCTAACTTAAAGCTCATTTTTCGTGCCTGTCATAGTCTGCAAAATGGCCTTGGGCGCAAACCATCGTTGGTCAGAAGGCGACCCACGGAAAATACGGCGTCTTCAATCTGCCTCGACGGCGGCCATAACTCACGTGCGTCGGCCATTGCTCGTCAACTGACGGTTTACGACATCAAGGCAGCTCGCGTTCGCCGTTCCAGCCAGCGCAGCTTATGACGTTGAGCCACGAGCGAAAGCCACGGCGATGCCCCCAAAAGCCATGCCAACAACCCCTCGGGGCCACCCAACACCCCGACCAAAACCCGCCTTCCAGCTGGGAAGACCATAAATTTTTCTTCATCTAACCCAACCTGCGTTTACGTACACGATGCGGTGGTGAACCGTGCTATTAGTGGGTTTAAAAAAAACCTTATTTGACTCTTCCTGTACGACGATTCGAAGAAAATGCGCGAAATTGACGCAATCTTTGCGGCCACGGGAAATTGCATCGATTTTTGCTTGCGTATGTTGTCTTTGGGTCACCTTGGGTCACCTACACACGTGGACACAAATTCCTTACGTTCCACACAATAATTTCGTTACTACATAACCCAAGATGCGTTGATAGTGCCATTTATATCTTGGAATGGGCCAAAATTATTGACGAAAGATGGAGCCGCTAGTTCGTCCCCAAAGCCAACTGAGATAGCTGAAGCGTAGCCAACTAAGTGGTAGCTTCTGCCATGCTCTTGGTCTACCCATAGCCATGGATCTACCTCAGTCGGCATTGGAGTTTGAACTAGTCACTATACATCTCTCGACAATAATGTCGGCACGTTCCAAGCTAACCATGGTGCCCATCGAAGCGTGATGTGGTGATGCGGTAATGAAATTGTTGTATCGCGTTACGTGTTCCCAACTCTCATTATATGTGCAGTTGTTGGGTAGGTAACCCAAAATCCATGCGATTGCTCTTTAAACACTTACAGGAAAGTTCGGCAACTGTACCAACAATAACAGAAATTATTTCATCTGTACAAACACCAGTTCGGCTCCAACAAATTTATTAACATTTTATTTTTTTGATGCAATGTAGAATATACTCTTTTAAGGACAAATATTAGACACGCACGCCTACAAATTTACGGGGGTGAAAGTATATCACACACGCACTTGATAATTATATTCCTTTTAAATCGTTCTTGAGAAATTAACGTATTCTACAATAATTACTCTAACCAGATAACGGAGTTCATACAAACAGCAGCCTCTGTCCTATACTATACTCAGTGATTCAGTATTAATTAATGAGCAGAAATGTGCACTCCTCACATAAATCATCTTTCACTATACCCATCACGTTTTTTCTTGAGCTCAACCCAGAATGCAATGCAAGTCATCGCCGCAACTAGCCTGGAGAGCACCTTGCATGCAGCAAAAATAACAAGCAAGATACAAAGACAACATATATAGCGGTCAATTAAAAGCTGTTGGCTCTACTGCAAAGCCCTCCACGATAGCCAAAGTAGTCCAAAGGATTGAAGTAAAAAACGTGAAGAGAACAGTGCTTATGCTTAGACGAATCATTCGTCCAAGGTTTATACTTGTTCCCTCCCCCCCCCCCCCCCGCCCCTTCCTTCCCGGAATCGCAACATTAAGTCAGCACAACCAAGAAGTTATAGGGTTGGGAGGAGAATTTGTGACCGAGACCCATACTGAAACGTCTTAGACAGGGTTCAGACAACTTTTTGATTCTCAATTTCCCTGACATTTCTATGTTTTCCAGGTGTATCCAATGACAATTTCCAGGTGTTTACAAGATGTTTAGCTAAGGAGACAGGCAGTAGCTAATGTTTTTACTAATATTTGTACGAAAATAATCCAACATCCCGGAAAATAGCTGTTTCCAGACTAGTCCAAACGAGACTAAATGCATTTTCATCACAGATATTGGTACCAGCCTAAGATTTTGTTTATTGAAGTAATATCTCTAATACTTGAACAATTTAAAGCACAAACTAACATATTTGGCACTAGCCTAGGAATTTGTTTCTGATCTGTTAATTCAATGGAACTTACAGATCAGATACAAAGGCATTTTTTCAAATTTCCCTGACTTTTCCCTGATTTTTGAAAAATTTCTTGTTTTCCCTGAAATTTTCCTGAGCTTTTGGCTCCATTTTCAATTTCCCTAAGATTTCCAGGCTTTCCAGGTTTTGTCTGAACCTTGTTAGATACATTCGCATTAGTTCAGTCTTAGTTTATAGAGGGCGCCATGTGTTTTATGTGGAAATTTCTACTCAATTTTTAGCCTAAAATTAAACTAAAAGAAACTAGCTTGTATTTAATTATTATTTATAGCCTAGCTTAGTTGTAATTTAGTTTACTTTAGCTTTGGGCTAAAAAAAAATGAGTAAAAATTACCAGATGGAACACGTGGCGCCCTCTGAAAACTCGGACTGAACTAATAGGGACGAATCTAACGTGTTTCAATAGGGACTTTTAGAGGTACAAATTCTCCTCCCAAACCCTACAAATTCTTGTTACGACATGTAGACATTTATGTAAAAAAAGTAGTTTCCTTTTTGGACTTACCAATGTAGGCAACGGCAAAACGGACTTCTAAAAAAGATTAGCTGCATCTGTAAGAAGAAAGACAATAAATAAATTTAAGCAACAGTCACCAGCAAAGTACCAAAATTCGTCGAAGAAAGAACTTACGCACATTAGACAAAACGTACTACAATCTTTTCTACGAATCTAGAGTTGGATATAGGACACTATAGAGACGTCATATTTGGACCATTTTTCTTTCAAGATAGGTAAATAATTATATTGGGCTGGATAGCATCCCGCGCAATCAGGTCTAATTGCGTGATTAGGCACATAATAATTTGCAACAGCGTGCAACGTGTTGGACCTGGAAGATGCTATCCAGATCCGGCAGATACTTGGGTAATGTGATAGTGATTACATAAATCTTACATTGCGATCAGTTTGACGACATCACGGGGATTTACCTTGAGTGAGGGCCAGTGAGACATAACTCTTTTGTTTTTTACGGTTGTGTTTAAACTTAAACATACCCGTTTCTTAGACGGAAAACAAAAATGACACAGGTAATTTTCAAGAGTACGCTATCCAAGACTTATAGCAGCATGTTTAACGCTTTTCCAGGACGTTTCCGAGCCTGGAATTCAGTTTTTATTTTACAGGACACATCCAGGTTTTCAAGGACCCGTACGAATCCGGGAGGGGTGGGGGTCGACGTTTATATCACAGTCTTAGAACGGGCGGGGGTTTGCAAAACATGACTGAGGGGAGAGGTTGAAGAAAACCAAATGCGAGTGACATCATTTTTGTGGACGTCCCCCCCCCCCCCAAAAAAAAAAGCACAATTACAACCATTTGGATATCACCCTATGAAAGTTTGAATGTCACAGTTTGGATGACTCCCAAGTACAGAATTACAACCTTTTGGCTGTCACCGTTTCATAGTTTTTTGCTCGTGACTGCATTAATTAATTTAGAGTACAGATCGAAGCGCCGTTTTCTGGTAACTATCCCACTAAACCATGCGCAATGGCTGTTTGTCGTGACGTCACCATGAGTTAGCCAATGACGAACGAGAACAACGGCCATTTGGCCGTCTGATTGGACTAGCCCAGTCATGTGATCTGCACCTCACACCAAACAGCCATGGCGCGTGGTATAGGCTACTAGAAACTGACGAGCAGAACAGGCTTTCGTTATTTATTATTCCTTGTTTTTTTTTCCCTCCTTGTCAAGTTACTGGCTGTCGCCCAAAGCCTCATGATAGCCTACATGAAGTTTCCCCGCGCCAAACAAAAACGAAAAGCACTGCCACGCGACGTCCGACTGTTGCAACAGTTTGCAAATTCATGGCTTGCATGCTTCGTTGGTAGTCATGGTGGCTAAGGGTTGGCAGAACTCTCCCGAGGTGTCTGACTAGAAAATGAACCCTGGTAAAAAGAAGTGGCATATATTTTACCCTTGCCGAGGCACTACAGGATTTGGTCCCCAACGGGCATGAAGTTGAAAAAAGAAAAACTTTTAGAAAGGGGGAAAGAGGGGGGGGGGAGGGAGAAAGAGACAATGATGGTCGAAAATGTGTGCTAAACGAGACGAAATTTCAGTGCTATGCAGGCATACTGTCGATGTTTTAGACTCGCATTTTGGTCTTGACAATCATTGTTTTACCACGCCTTCTCGAGTGTCGATGCCGACAATTCACGGTCGTAGGTCGTGCCATGTCTCCACAATCCTTGGATAGCGTGTCTCCACACACCTCAGTATTGACAATTTATGGTCTTACCATGTCTCCACAAACTTGTGTCTCCAAAGGTCATGAATTGCCGAGACAATTCATGATATTACCATAGTCTCGATTAGTGACACGGCATAGTCTTACCACGTCGCCACGGCATAGTCTTACCACGTCGCCACGGCATAGTCTTACCATTCATGGTCTTACCATTTCTTCAACAGCCACAATATAAAAAATTCCTGTTCATACCATGTGTCCACAAGCCTTGACAGTGAAAATTTGTCTTATCATGCCTCCACAAGCCTCGATATCAACAGTTTGTGGTCTTATCTCTCCACAAGCCTCAATATCAACAATTCACAGTCTGACCCTGTCGTCAAAAGCATTGATGTCGACAATTCCAGCTCCACAAGCCTCAACGAGCGACAATTATGTCTTACTATGTCTCCACATCTTTCGATCTCGACAATTCATAGTTTCACCACGTCTTCACAAGCCCCAACATTGAAAATACATGGTTTACATGTCTCCACAAGCCTCTCTATCCACAATTAATGGTCTTACATATATCCACAGTTAGCCTCGATGTCGACGCTTCATAGTCGTAACGGGTCTCTACAAACCTCAGTAAGTTTCCTGTCACATGAAACTTGAATTGTTACTTATATAAATTTTCTTTATCGACTTCAAATTACGTTTTTTTAAATGATCCCTCTAATTTACTGCATGGAGACAGGAAATAAAATCGAGAAATAAGAAGAACGAAACTGCGGGGACCCCTACCAATTCGGGGCCATACGCGCGCGTGCCCGTATGGTTAAATGCAGCAGTATGGTAGAGTACCTACCAGTCAATGCCAGCCAGGATAGTGTGAGGGACTACCAGTGCTAGGGGATCCATGCTGGCATATTCTGGGCAATACATCGGTCTCTGTTATGATCGTATGTTCAGTTAGATTCAGTATTGAGTTGATCATCTATAAGAGCATTGTTTTGCTTCTGATGACGTAATGCTAACAAAAATTAAGTCGGTAAAGAACCACTGAAGAGAAACGAAGCTGCACCTTCAGAAAAGAAATATAGATGTATGCTCCCATCGTACCATCTGAACACTAGAAAAGGAAACCAGTGTGTGACCATCCGGACGAAAAAAATTCTCAATCTGGTTTTTGCTGCAGTCCAGGGATGCTACTTCAGTAACATTGTACTTATGTTAGTGGGTTGCTACGACAGCGCTTCTTTGTCTCGTTATTACCCCATGTTAAACCTACTGGTAATCCTGATACCTAGTAGGTTTTCAGTATGAAGCATTTGATTTTAAATCTAAAATAGTAATCGAAATCGACCCATCTCTAATATGAGAACCAGAACCTTCAACTAACAATTATAAAAACAAACAAAAAACTTAATAAGGAAAAAAATATCGACGAAAACATTTTGGATATCTGGCTAAGTCAGTTTCGAAACCACCAGGAAATTTAGTGTATTACTTTTTTTTTATCGAATTACCAGACGGGTATAACGAAATTTTATAAGCTTCCTAATTGAATGGCATACAAAAAATAGCGTACGGTATTGAATGTCTCAACTGGGTTCTTGCTTAGTGCTATACTTACACCTGCGAAATAATACCAGTGCTAAAACATGAATGTAGAAGACAGCAATAAAAAGTAAGAGCATCAAAGGGGGGAGGGGGGGGGGGTACAATTGCGCCCCAAAGCAAAATTTTCAGTTTTCTTGATCTTCTTGATCGTACACAACTTTCTGGGACTTCCCGTGTTTTTTTTTTCTAAATTACCTGAGAACGAATTACGTTATCGACAGGATAGTAGCTGCATTCGAAAGCTCTCAAAAGACAATTAAAGGGACATACATCCTTCCGGTATGTCGTGCGACCCGTTGAGACTGGCGTTTGCAACATTTACACAGGTTAGGCCACGCAAAAAAAATTGTTTGGTTTACGGGCGAGGTTGCAAATTGAAGCACCAGGCAACCAGGCATTTTATTTTATTTTATTTTTTATTTTATTTAACTAACCACATTTCTTTGACATGTACTTAGCTCAAAGCTGAAAGAATAAGAAGTCAGCCTAAAAAAAATATAATGTTGTTAAATATGTTATTTATGTAATCTAATATTCAAAGTTTTTGTCAAATAACTTCTTAGTGGTATGAGCTAGAGGTTTGAAATTGGCACCATTGGAAAGCTCGTTTCGAGGCAGTTAAAATGGTGTACTGGAATGTCAAAAACGGTCAATATTTGGCGAAAATGTGATTTTTAGCGGGTCAACCAAGTTTCAAATAAAAAGTTTTGACCCGCGATAATTCAAAGCACCCGCACGCGCCTGTAAACCAAACAATTAACTTTGCATGGCCTTAGAGTGAATGTCGCAAAATCGTCTCGCACGAAAGAAAAAAATGGCAACATTTACGTACGTCTGAACTCTTGTTGCAAAACTGAGACCTACAGGCAAGCCAACACGGATGCATGTACCTTAAAAATCGGGTATTCAAACGTTCAAAACGGTATTCTTTCGGCAACGTTATTAAAAAAAACCGATACTTTCCAATAATGATGACAAAATAAAAGGGTTAACCCACAGGCGCCTGATAACCAAATCATTTTGCCTTCATTTTGTCTACATATTTTTAATGCAACTGTCAAAAAAAAGTCTTTGAAACATCCTTCATCGTTCGGCAAACAGCCAGCAAACCGAATCAAAGATCTACTATCCGGTAGATAACATGGCAAAACACACTCGAGTCCCTCTCTCTTCATCAATATGTAATGTTCTTGAATGCAGTGCGCTCTGCACTCTCGAGTCCAACTGGCTGCCAATCACAGCCAAGTGCCAAACCAGCTTCTGTGTTTTGCGCCTCCATTCCAGCCTGAAATCGAGTTGGTTGGCAGCAAGGTGCACCCTCCTTCCCCCCACCCAACTCAAGACCAGCAACAAACTCCTAAAGGGAAAGGAAGACTACCGGTTTTAAAAACCCGTCGTCTTCCCACACACTTTTAGCAACATACAGTTTCAAGTGGGAATAAGTCCCCGTTCGAACAATCAAAAGTTAACTGGAGTATAAAATTGTAGATATGTCAGTCTCGAGGACAGTCTTCTAATACCGTCAGTCTTCCAATACCGATTCCACACGTAATAAATGAGGCGTGTCGTGCCACGCCGTGCCGTACTAAACCCTGCAATTTGATTTCACACGCAGTAAATAAAGTGTGTGTCAGTTTGTACCGGCTTACATGTACGGTAAGACGCAATACAAAGCCAACACTTCATGGAGCGCCTTGCAGTTAACATTAGCTGCTGCGTTCCCATCCAATTGTTGCTTATACACGGGAGTTGGCCGAACGCCAACAGCTATGCAGAGAGCGAGCCCAACTGCTCTACCAGTTGGAATCAGATCGCTGCAGTCAGTCATTTCACGTGAGGTAAATCCTTGGCGGGAATCCTCTGCTCTAGCGGGTATAAAAGCTCGCAGGAACAGAGCATCCTCAACTGTTGTTTGTGATTCTGAACTGAAAAGGTTGAACCTCCGGAGCTGAGCAGGGTCAGAACAAGTTAGCAACCTTATGCAACATAATGCTATGTGCATAGTCGCTTAGCTGTCCAATAAGAAGTGAATTAGGATTGAGCCTACTCGAAAGTAACCGTCCACTTCCTTAGCATCCTTACAAGTGGCAGCAGGAGTCGCGAAAAGTTTTCCAACCCAGGAAAATGTATGCTGTGAGTGCTTCAGAGTCTCTCACTCCATTTAGAATGAAGCTCACGGCAAAAGGGGAAAAAAAATCAACGATATAAGCCTTGTAATGTAAGGCCAACTTGATAAGAGCACGATGATGAGATAAAGAGATAGGTCTTTCTGTATGAAGGGGAGAACAATTGCTATTCAGTGCAAAAACTACAATGTCCACTGGAATGTACGGATTATAAGGCCAGTGATTTCACACGGCGTAAGTCGTCTCGGGTTGGGGCTGGCCGCGGCCGGACGTGGTCATATGCGGCCAGCCCCCCTTTGCCAGATTCTGAAGGACCAGCGCAACTTGATTTCAGACGGTTTAAATTACAAATTAAATTAAATTAAATTAATACCGGAAGAAAGCAAGCTTATGTAACCGGTTCACAACAAACCATGGAACAAAAACACTTTAACACTGAGTCAGATCATATTGTCTTTTCCAACTGCTGGTTGAAGGTGCTGTCGCAACACTTTCTGGGAGTGCGTTCCAAGAATTAATGGCTCTCACAGTGAAACAAGACTGTCCAACAATGGTGCGGATTCGTGGTTTCGTCAACTTCATGCTGTGTACTCTGGTTCGTAAGACTGTCGAGCGTTGAAAAAACTGGTCGACAGGCAAAATCACTTCGCCAGACAGAATTTAACGGGTCTTGATAAGGTCACCTCTTAAACGCCTATTAACAAGGGTTGTCAGGTCAAGTCTTTTCAAACATTATTCTTAAGGCAAACCCTTCAGCGATGAACAGTGCCTGGTGATGGCTCTCTGAACCTGTTCCAACCTGTAAATATCACCATAGCAACGGGGTGACCAGGCCTGTACACAGTATTCAAGTTTTGGTCGGGTAAACGTCATATACAATCTTCTTGTTTCGTAAGTGTCCACGATTTGAACATTGACTTTAAAATAAAAAACGTTTTCCGAGCATCATACACAACTTGTTGCACCTGATTATGGAACTTAAGTTGGTTGTCCACAAGGATGCCCAAGTCTTTCACGACGGTTTGTTCTTGCAACTGATGACCAGACAAGTAATATTGAAAGTCAACAGCCTTACGTTTGCCAATACGTAGAATAACACATTTCTCTGGGTGAAACTTCATTTTATTGTCAGCTGCCCATTTATCTAACCAATCAAGGTCATCTTGAAGCTTCTGGCAACTTTCAAGTGAATCAGATCTGTTATAAATTTTAAGATCATCAGCATATAACAAGGCAATTGAAGAAATAAACTTAGTGATGTCACTAATAAATAAACGGCCGTTGTCAGCCTATGGTAAAATCCACCCACATTAGTTAGTGGAGAGAGAGTTAGCGATGCGACAGAGCCTCTTCACGCCTGTTTGAAATTGGATTACGACGGTAGGCTTAACGTAGTACGTGTTTTCCCAGCATCAACAAAACGTTTTAGGGAAGAAACTCTCTCAGAAATTATTCAGGTACGGTATTTGGCCATACATAATTTTCATGAAAAAAATAGTCGATTAGTATTTTTCAGCAGATCGCAAACTTTGACAGCCACTTGTCTTCCAAACGGAAGTAGTTCCAAAATGGCAGCGATGTCAACAATAGCGCAAGCGATGGCTTCTGCAGATGCCTCATTCGAGTTCCCGAAAGCAAACTGTAATGAATGTCTACAGCCAACCGCGCCAACATGATCCAAAGAAATCTATTCGTGGATTTGCAAAAGAAACACAATTGCTGGGCGACGTGTCCGAAGTTGCTGTCTATCGTTGCAGAACAGAGTTCAAAGTAAGTGTTGGGTGTTTGACTGCGCCACGCAAACGAAATCCGAACAATGCATAACGCTTCATACCATTCTGTGCAGGAAGAAAAACTATCAACGAAGAGTTAAAGTAAAGCTGACATGCAGGCTTGGCTGCAATAATGCTGTTGATATTACGATGTTGTCGAACAGTGAACTGTGTGCATTAATTGAAGGTGAAAAAACACGGTACGATCACAACCGTTATTCATTCGACAGCCTTGCTGCGATGCACGGAAGCACGTACGTAAAAATTCGACGAATTTACGCTTTCAGAAATTCGGAAAATGTTCATGATTTTTGTCGAAATGACGACATTGCACCTGTTGAAAAGTGACACGTGCCGTAAACGAATATGATTCTTACCAAATTTCTCACGGACGCAAATGAGACGAATCCCTCCGAATTTGCAGTTTACTTTCCGTAAACGTGAGCATTTTGAACAGGCTTGACTGTGACGAGTTTCGGAAAGTTTGACCACTTTGGCATGCAAGCGCCACGTAAGGATTGAAGTAAGACATTCGTGACAGTTTGTTTCCCCCCTCCCCCCGCCTTCATACCCCACCTGCTTCTAACGCTCCTCAAAACGGTCTTTTTAAAGGCCAAACCAATACGGCCCTTTTCAGAAACATTTTTGAAAGAGAAATCATCTGTTTAATAAAATTTTGTAATGCACAAATAACACACACTCATAGGGTCAAAGGGTTTTAGCGAGCGTTAACACACACTATTAAGCATTAAACAATGAATGCATTAACAATAAAGACATGCGATAATGTAACACTGCCTAAAAAATGTGAAATTATTAGCATTAAAAATAATCGCCTGAATTAATTGTTATGCTATTTCAGCATCAGTGTTTGAGTTGGAGCTGGCGGATGAATACAGACAGATCAATGGTAAGCAGGCTTTGGTCGCGTCGCTAACACTTTCTCCACTGACTAATTTGGGTGGATTTTACCATAGTTTGTTTTGACAACTGGTGGCGGGAAATTTTTTTAACTACAATGAAGCATTGTTAGCATTCCAGCAGCACGCGCCTTCAGATTTTCAGAGGGAATAATTACCGCGTGCCGAGCAGTGCCAGACAGTGCCATTTTGGGCCAGCCGCTTGTTGAGTAATGGCCGTCGTGGCTCGCTACCGCGTGGCATGGGACAGCATGCCACACAAACATTATTCCGTGTGAAATCCACGGATATAGCATGGCATTGCACGCAAACATATTCCGTGTGAATCACTACGAGTTTGCGTGCTAGATTGACACCACTAATTCTAGTATTGGGCGAGCCTGGCTTTCAGGAAGAAGGAACACGTAACACGAAGCCGGTTTTAGTGAGAAGCCAAAACGTGTGTGAAACGCGGCGTCAGTCAAAGTTGTCGTGAAACGGTATCATGTCTTTCAGAATTGGTATGATTTCGATTTCAAACGATCGACCCCGTCCAGACAGTCATCGATTTCCCAATACAAGACACAATTTCCCCAAAACCTGAATGCAGCAGATGCTTATGCCGAAATTCTAGAACGCTTTCTAGGAAATTACATAATAAATCTACGCCGATTGGTGTTTCCCAAATAGCCCCCTAACTATCTTCTTTAAATACGGAGCGGTGTGGTGTGTTCAAGAATCAATCCCAAAATATCTACTGCAGTGACCAATCATGGTACACTATAGTTGCAACCACTGAATCTTAAATAAGCTAATAAGTAACAACAACCTGTGTAGCAAAGCCTACCAACGGCGTTAAATATAAAATGTGTCAATGCCTCGCAAACACCTGTCTTTCCCCCCCTCTCAATGATATGACGACCAAGTTTGAATGTTGGTTCCTATAGAGTAAATCCTAGCACCGAATTGATTTTTGATAAAAAGATTTTAATCACAGCTTCGCAATCACTCTGGTTAAAAGGAGATTCCGTATTGCCCTATGTAGCGTGTTGGTCCTAGATTGTAGTTCCTAGGTCCTTGACTGCTATACTTATCTAAATTTAGGAAGTACTATCTTGTATAGGCCTATAAGTAGTCATCGACTATTGTTTGGGACTACACCTTTGAGTGGAGGCCAATTGAATAATGCGATATTGGCCCACACTTAAACGTAGGAAAAGGCTAAAAAGAAGACATTAAATGAGATTCTAGATCTTTCTGGCCTGGATGCACATCTCAACTTGTATAAAAGGAATAGTCGAGAAAGGGACCTTTCTGGGAAGTTTTTAGTACACGAATGAGTGTTGACCCAGCAGTATAAAAGCTGAGGCGGAACACTCACTCGGGGTCTTTAGCGACAGAGCGGCCTTTACAACAGTTCGTCAGCAACAAGTTGGCTAGTGTGTTTGTCTTCGAATTCTCACCATTTGCAGTCAGCCAGCACGTCCCTTTGATCGCCCACCATTTGGCAAGTAACTTTGATTATTTCTACTGTGGCTTGGTACATTTGTATCCGCCTTCTACAACTCATGGCTCTTTTGGTTTGACTCGGATGCAAACCCACTTCATGTTTATTCATCTCCACCATGTTACAAACAGTCGCGCGCAGTTTTCAGTCCACGCGTCTTGCCGTCGCGAGATTCAGCGTGGTGGTACAACATCACTTCCGCTCGCTTCTTCACGTGACTCAACGCTGCACGTGCGATAAGAAAACATCAATGAAACGAGGGTCACGTGACAGCGCTACCCCCAAAATTGTGTCGTCATAAATCGGAAATTATGGTACGACACGAAAGTAGTTCCAACACCTAAGCACACGCCAAACGGTAAATATGAGCAGGATGCCATATTTCCCTCAGAAAATTTCCCTCCTATAGATGCCACATTTAAAAAATCATTTTTAGCAAGAGATTGACTAACGGTAGGTAAATAAACTCTTGGAACCGTACTTGATGTGATTTATCGAGAAATATCGAGGGAAATGTCATTTGGAAGGTATGGCCCGTTAAGTATTGGCACCGGAAGTTGCTCCAACCCTTTAAGTGAAAATCAGCTTGTTCGAAAGCCAATATCCTCAGAGGGAATGAGGCCGCGAAACACAAAGCAATGCCCACTTTACATGGGGAATTGTATGCATCCTATTGATGTTGTCCTTCCATCAATATTGCTATCGAGTTCTTTTATCTTACGTTAATGAAGCAGTAAGACGTCAGACGGCCCTGGCCAGACCACGCTTTTGCGGTCACCACTAGCTCGCGTGCTGGCCTCGTCCAATCTAATAGGAAGAGTGCATCGGGCCGTGACCCAAAGCTATGTCCAATACTGACCAACAAGCTCACGGACCGTGTTAAACATCGCAAGGCGTTTCGAAAACGACTCGATGGTTATGCAGCGCCAATGCAAATCGCACGAAAGGGTAAAAGCGTATGAATTGTAAACACGAAACTAAGCAATAAACTTGACCTAATCGTGTTTGGTAAACTTCGCACGGATCGTTCCTCGTGCAGGCCAAACCTGATACAGCCAATATTCTGCGTCTAAATTTCGAAGCAGGTAAATACATTATAGTATCGATTACTATATAGGCGCGTGTCTGACCTCTGACAGGGTGGCGTTCTATTTGGACAACCGGGAATATTCAGGGAATTTATCAAGTCTGGGAAATTCAGGGGAAAATCAGGGAATTTGATAAATACATACTGAAAGTCAAGGGATTTCAACATTTTTTGGAAAGTCTTTTTCATCTAGTATAGAATAGTGAGTTCGGATTTCACATTTTACTTCTAAAAACTTCACTTTATTTCAGTTAAAACTTGCTATCATGTCCTTTTTGTTTCATTTATGACAAAACAGAAATCTCCTTATAGAGCAGTGACACGACGTAGTATGATTGTGTATAACTCTATGGTGGAGCCTTAATGGGTTAGCTGCAAGGGGCACTGCAGAGAGAAACAGAAGGGCGTCACACTGAAGTCGATGCTGTGAAGAGTGATTTCTTAGACCTAAAACGCGCGATTTTTGTTGTTGGAGAAAACAACGTTATTTTAAGCTTAAGAAATCCGCTCTTCCGTTGTTTTTCCCTCCATTTTTATGTAGTGCACCTTGTAGTTATGCCCTCCAAAACCCATACTGGTGCCAATACGGTGGCAAATGTCTCTGCTCTATAGCTATAGGCCTCAAACATGGGACATTACGTGGTAAGTACGTTTCTAGTGTTGGTTAGATTATGGCTTTCCTACCCTTTACCAGCACCAGTTAAAGCAGTGCAAGTTTTGACTTAGCAAGGCAATTTATACGATAGTTATTACGATTCGAGTGAAATACGAAAAAAAATTTGTTGTCTATAGTGCACCCGTCTTCGACCGAAAAAAAATCAGGGAAGACTGTCAATATTGGTCTGGAAAACCTGGAAAAATCGGGGAATTCCATGAACTTTTGAACGCCACCCTGTCTGTGATTACCAGCTTTTGGTGGCAGAGTTGATGAAATATCGCATATTACGTCTTCCAAGCGTACGCAGGACCCTAGCGGTAGCTGCGGCTACTAATAGCTCTGCTAATGCTTTGCCGTCGTGGTGCTTCGTAAGCAAAAGCAGTAACCTAGTTGTGGTTAACATTAGTAGCCGCATCTACCGCCAGGGCCTTGCACAGGCTTGGAAGTAGTAAGAAGGTGTGCTGTTTCGTTATTTTCTAATGTCTAACACTGGTGATCTCGTACAACAGCCACAGCAACAACGTTAGAAAGTAAACTTGAAAAAAAAATTGTTACGGTGAAACAATTTGCTCCAAAACAAAATAATAAAATAAACACTGTTGTTTCGTTTGAATAAGGCGCTCATAGAAAAAACAAAGAAAAGATTCAATGAAGGAAACGCTAGCCATGAGAGTCTCCCACCTTAAAGCTACGTTCCGTCTTGCCCTCTAACCGCCACACGCAGTTCTAAGTCCGCGTATGTTGCCGTCGTACGTTTCGCGAGATTTATCGCAATTACATGACGTCACTTCCGTTTGATTCTTCACGAGACTCACAGTTGCACTTCCGACAGACGGAACCATGGTGACATGATAGCATGAAACCAAAATTGCATCGTCATAAACCGGAACCGATGAACGTCACGGTTACCGTAGGAAAGTAGATCCAACATCTTAGCGAGCCAAACGGTATATATGCGTGGGATGCTCGAAATGTATGCTTCCATATTCAATTGATAATCTCCTAGACGCCATACTTAAACAGGGTTCACACAATTTTTGTATTCTCAATTTCCCAGGCGTTTCCCGATTTTCCAGGTGCATCCGATGACAATTTCCAGGTGTTTACAAGATATTTAATTAGGGAAATAGGTCGTAGCTAATGGTTTTACTAATATTTGTACGAGAAAAATCCAACATCCCAGAAAATAGCTGTTTAGAAACTAGTCCAGACGGGACTAAATGCATTTTCATAACAGATATCGGTACTAGCCAAAGATTTGGTTTATTAAAGTTATATGTACAATACTCGAGCATATTTTTAAGAACAAATTAAAATTTTTGCAACTAGCTTGGAACTTGGATTCAATGGAACTTACAGATCAGACACAAAGGTGTTATTTAAAATTTCCCTGTCTTTTCCCTGATTTTCAATAAGTTACTTGTTTTCCCTGAAATTTCCCTGAGATTTTGGCTCTATTTTCATTTTCCCTGAGATTTTAGCTCTATTTTCATTTTTCCTGAGATTTTGGCTCTATTTTCATTTTCCCTGAGATTTTGGCTCTA
>JAHWFP010222354.1:0-16147 GCA_023313725.1 Lithobius niger | reverse complement strand
TTTTCCGAGTTTTGTTGACGACTTTAGCCTGAGCAAAACCAGGGGCGGATGTAGAATTCTGTTAAGGGGGGTGCTCAGCCAAATTTTTCATATGAAAATGTATTTTGTTTACTAAAGGTCTTACCGCACCGATTCCTTTTTAATAATGAAAAGGGACACCCTGTATAAATGAATTTAGTACGAGTGAGGGTAACGCAGTCTTACGTTGGTGAAGATTTCTACGACAAGCCCCCCGGTATCTTTCACCACTATGCGGGAAATTTAGTTTGGTTGAATGGGGCTGAGACGTTAAGGTCGATATAGGAACAATATAAGGCTGACTGAGATGCTATGCATAGAGACTCTTATACGGTAAATCACCAATCCATTGGAGATAAGGCTTTCCCTTCAATGCAATAGCCATGTGGTTTACTTGGAAACACCCCCCTCCCCCCATTGTGGTTACTTTGTGGCTGAAAGACCTCCCACCCCCTGGCCGACCACGTGGTTTTTGAATGGCTCCATACAGTTTATACTATCGTTCTATCGTGGAAACAGAAATGCTATCTCAATGTGATGATCCTGACAAGAAAGTCATCGTTCACTCTAGAAAGGCAGCGGGTGACACTATCTTTCATTCCTGGACTACATGCTACTCTTCATAGCAAAGCATAGTACTACCATTTTATAGCAGGAGAATGGACTGAAACCCCTGAATAGGCACGGTTCTGTATTGAATAGCGGAAAATGACTGACATCCGACCAGAAGTGGACTCTTCCTCTACTGGCACCTAATATTTATTCAATAATTAATTAAGTCAATAAATTTTTATTTACTATCTCGTTTACCTTTTGTATTTAAAGAAAGCGGATGACTGTAAAATGCTAGTAGTATAGCGTAAATGCACAATCCTTAGCAAGGTTACTTGTAGTGCAGCCCAGGGACAAGGGTCAGCACTAAAGATGTCCAACACCAGCACACAATCTGTGGTTTGCTGATCTTAAAAAGTTTTTCAAAATACGTAAAACTAAAATTATAATTAATTTAAGACATAAAATGAATAAAAACAACAACACAACAATGTGTTGTTGTGTTTGTCCTATGAACTATCGGATATGGGTAGAGTGCTCAATCAGCAGACAATCGGGAAAAAAGCAATAGAGATTATGTCATTATAAAAAAAAAAAATTAGATATGAAAATTTTCAACACATACTTTCTTGACTGTTTTGAGATTTCCTTTAAAAAGTTTAGTGACGGAAACTCAAGTGTCTGGAAAAGAAAGTTTCCGACTTAGTCTTTCTTCCGTACTAGAAGTCGGGCAGGAAAGGGGTGATTTGAAATCATGTCTTTCTAAATGGACTGTCTTTTTACTAAGTCATGATTTAACGACCAGTTTAAAATGTTTCATCTGCCCCAAAACGGGGTTTTACCCCTAAAAGTAGTTTTTACTTATCCTAAAATACTTACCTGTATTTTATTTATGCTTTCCAAGTTTGGAAATGCCTTTCGTCCCAACCTTTAATTTAAACGCACTCCGGGCCCTTGCAATGGCACTTCCTGTGGCGCATGACCGCCGTCAGGCGGCGCCCCTTTCCCGCTACTCGTCACAGTTTGTCTGACTAATCCCTAATGACAGTTCGACGCGGGAGGCGGAAAGGTTCTTACAGGTAAGTATTTTAGGATAAGTAAACACTACTTTTAGGGGTAAAACACCGTTTTTACTACTATCCTAAAATACTTACCTGTAATTTATTTATACCGACTTTGTCCTACCCACTAAGGGGTGGTGTCGAACCTTGCACATTGCAAGTCCCTCATACTAGAAAAAGCTCAACCTCAGTGTGCTGTATACATAACCTGCTTCTCACTTCTGCCTCAAATCTCACCACTCACCCGCTGCTACGACGGGTTGTCATCTGTGGAGCAAGCCGGTAGTCTCAAACACCTCTAGGAGTGATCCTACTGCTTGATTCACTACTGATCATTCTTCCACCCACGGTGCACCCAACAAAGGCCAGCGATGCTGCCATCACTCACAAGTATCCAGGGCTTATCTGTCCCAGACACTGCCGAAAACTCGAACACCAAAGAGGCCCTTGAGACCTCCATGTAAACCTAACTCCACTGACGGGGACCATAACTTCCCCATCTAGCTAGGGAGAAAGCGCCTGTATTGAATAGGGGAAGGAGCCTCCTCAGGGTTCAAATCGTTACCCTGGAGCTCCGGGGACTGATGTGGTGCCACTCGTGACCAGTCACATGCCCACCGGAACGCTCCCTATCTCGTGCTAACACCGTCATCCACTCCGTCGTGCTGCCGGAGTTCCTAATTGCATTGAGAGGTGAAGGTTCACACACCCTCACCAGTCTACCCTTAGGTTACACACACCCCGGGTGTCCCATGCACCGCTTCACCTGAAGATCTCTTATACATGCGCAACACAAACAAGCATTTGGGAGTAGCCAGTTAATACCACCTCTCAAATTTGATAAATTTTCACAACCCACTGTGATATTAAGACCCCTCCGTGTTAGCAATGGATTCTGAGGAGTGTCTCCCTCGCCCCTATCCTGGGGGCAGGTAGGAGTCCAACATCACCTGAAGGTACCTGAGCCGACCTAATGGTCGGTTATAGTCCGCATCACGGACTTGAAAGTTGATACACCTCAGTAAGGGTTGTCGCGTCAAGCGCATCCCCAAAATCAAAATATGATGAAAAAGGCACGGTGGGGGCCAACATCATAAGGAATACCCGACTGTTCCCAACAAAGAACGCACACTGGTTCGCTGGGTCGAAATGTATTGACAAAACTTGAAACTAAGTGGCGAGCGCAAGACTTCGTTTCATAACATTATTCCCCAAAAAGGAAAAAGGCCACTGGTAAATACACTGCTCACCAACCGGGAACTCACACCAGTCTGCTAAGACCGAATAATTTCTTAAGTCACCTAAGTTAACGGTGTTCCACTCCCTGCACGCAGCATTTCGCTTCGTGTATAAACATCCCCTTAGAGATAAAATCACACTAGGAATAGACTGCTCGCCAACACCGCAGTGAGCCGAGGTTTACATAAGAGCAACTAATAACTAACTAATAACTAACACAAGTGGTAAGGTACAAGTGCCATGATCGGCGTCTCAGAATTCATCGCTTATGGATCTTCCAAGAACTTCATACAACAATATAAACGACCGAGAAAAATCTTCAGGGCAGTAAACACTATCTCCTAAAACACATGTCCACAGGTGTTGTACCATGAACGCAGCTGAAGGAGGTCCAAGTAGCCACGAAGACCGACCTTCACAGAAGTCAGTTATCACCACCGTACTCAATGCCACCATAGTGTCCACCGGCAATGTCACCAGAAATCAGCTATGTCAACGCACCCGACTGGAATGTCATCCGCATGTGACCGCAAGTGTGAAGCCGGGAGGCCCCAACGCGTGCTCCCTCGGCCGGCTTTCGGGATGTAATCGACTGAACTGGCCAATATAATGGAGGTCAGTGGCTTTAGCGCCACAGGACTCTCGACTGACGTTGCCCAGATTTATTAATAGACCGGAAAGGTAGCCGTGATATGACATCGACTTGCTAACACAGCTCCTACTCCAAAGTGCCAGATCCAAAGCAACGGGTAGATAGAGAGCAGCTCAGCCGCCATCTCTCCATCCCTGTCACAATGCGATTCGAGAGTAGCCTACTGGGCGTCAAATAGCCCTCGAATCACTGTTACATTTCCCCCAAAATCAAAACGCCTAATCACTAATTCCATCCTGCAAAGCTGAGGCACAAACACGCAATGCTAACTTATGTCAATTGCCAATCATAACTGTACCCCAGACCTCCATCAGCTGACACAGATGGTGTCAATTTACCATGCTGTAAACCTATGTACTGGCCATACTACATTACAGCCACCGAGAGGAATTTTACAATAAAATCATGCTATGACCATGAGACTGTAATTTTAAATCTACGGCCAAAGTCTTTACGGCTTAAACTTCCTATAGTAAGTGATAAAGCTAGTTTCCGGTTGATCACAACAAGTACAAGAACCTCCGTCTCCGGCCTGTCAACATTCAGAATACAGCGAGGGGTGTGCGATACCAGGTTTTTCAATTCGATACTGATACCGATACTTTATTCATCTGAGTACAGTTAAACCCCGTTATAACAATACCTCTTACAACAATAAACCTGTTATAACAATGATGTTTTTAAGGCTCTTCAAGCAACAATGCATGCAAAACTGGTCGTTTATAACGATAAACCTGATATAACATTTTGTTTGCAAACTCCAATGAACTATCGTTATAAAGAGGTTTCACTGTATCAGTATCGCGATACTTTCTCGATACTTATACTTTTTCGATACCGATACTTTTCTCGATACCGATACCTTTTTAAAGAAAGCAGTAGGAATAAACAAATTTAAATGACTTCATCTGTAGCGTCCTTTATTCCTTCATTACAATTACCGTTCAGACAAAAATATTTCAGATGACAATAACGTTAAGCTGAACTTTTGTTATGTTAAACAATTAACCTTAAAAGTTTGCATAAAGGCCTATTAGTATTAATGAAAAAAATTCTTAAATGTAATTAGTGTAGTACAGACAACTGTTTACCAAAGAAATTTAAAAATAAACTCGGACTAGGCTACGTGGAATTTACTTACAATTTTATATATTTGATATTACAAATAAAGCAATACAGAACAAATTATATAATATATGTAATTAAGAAAAAAAGAATCAAATGGCTTTTTCTTTTTTTTTTTACTTGCGTGCTTGTTTAATTTGATTGGCTTTCTGGTTTTCTTCACTAACAGTGTATTTTTTAAGTATACATTTTATAAAATCATATTAAGTTTATGTATGAAAATATATTTGAATTTAATATTTGTTATTTAATAACAAACATATCCAGTTTAATAAAAAAAAAATCAACTTAAGTTTAAAACAAGATCGTTGCATAGGATTGTTGCTGCCAGGATGTATGCCTAATGCTTAGTGATGCTAAAATGCCTGAAGATCTTTGCTTTCCGGAATTAAAAAAAAAATGTATGTATACAAATATAAATAAAATATTTAAATTTATAACTTATTAACACAAAATATTCAGTGTAATTAAATAAAATTTCAATTTAAATTTAAAACAAATTAGCTACTTTAATTTTACGGAAAATACCCATCATGCATTGCACTCTTCAATTTCAAGATGGATGCTTATGTTCCAAGTTGCTGTAAAACGCTGGTGAACAACAAAGACCAGCAACGTTGTAATAATAAAGTCTTAGCTTCCATAAACAGCCAGCAATCAAGTGTAACGTATTCTTTTCCAGTAATCACCGTTCTTCTTGGGATTTTATGATTTATTTGGTGTGGATTGCACTCACAGAGTCAATAGGTAGGTGGCCCATTAAAAAAGTGTGAAACTGCTACTGCTGCTACTAAACGTTAGGCCTATTGGTGACAAATCTACAACGATCTAAACTCTTGAAATTAATTTTTTGTGCCCACACATCTTCGGTATTCTTTTAATACTACACTATTTTTTAAACCTACAATATTTTTTAGATACCTTCGATACTATCGAAAATCGATACCAAGTTTAGAATTTTCGATACCACTACCGATACCAAGACAGTATCGGAAAAAGTATCGAAATTCGATAGTATCGCACACCCCTGAGGAGGACCACTCGGCCACTGGGTACCCATACGAGGTTCGCCAACATTTTAATCTAGAAAACAAATTAAACCAGAGTGGCGAGTACCATAATAATTGTTTCTAGAGACCAGTGTTGGGCGGTACCCGGAATTTTTGTGACGGTGCCGGTACCAGCCTAGGAACCGCGGTACTCGGTATTTAACGGTTCCTAAAATTTGACGGTACTTCCTTCGGTACCTCCGGTACGAACGGTATTTTTTCTTAAGTAGCCTAATCAAACTAATTAAGGTTGGAATTGAATCATCAATTTGAACTCAATTTTATTTTTCTGTTGTTCTTAAGCTGGTTGTAGCATCAAAATTACACAAATTTCGCTCCACTTTTGTGCATTGTTTAGAATTCCAATAATACCATTGTTGATCTTTAACTGATTATTACACTGCTTTGAGTCCTACGACACAAGGACTGACTGAACTATTGTTATAAATTTGGCACCTTTTTTCGTAGTAAACAATACCGGTATTTTAACAATGTACCGTATTTGGTACCGTTGGATTTTTGGTACCGCGGTACACCGTGAGAACCGGTATACCGCCCAACACTACTAGAGACAATTCAGGGTCCAGAATAAAGTGATTCAAATCGGCAATTTTTAAACAATTATTCGTCCCCAATCACTTACCTCGCCAAAATTTTAATCATCATGAAAAAGGAAATATGTGGCGAGTGCAATAATAAGATCTTTTTAACACTTATAAAGATAAGAATACAATGACCAAAATGTGGCAATGTTACACCATACCTCAATTGCCAATTAAATTCTCCTTAAGGCGAGTTTATCCCACCTCACTACGAAGCTAAAATCCTATCGATCCAATTGCCAAAATATACTTCATAATGTAGACTTATCTACCTTTGAAGAGCAGTGAACGCCATCAACTTAATTGACGGTCAAGGCTACTTACCAAAGCAACCTTAGCCCAAGTTACAAGAACATCACGCTTTGGCTAAAGGTCTATCGATTGCCTAAAATAAATTGATAGGCTAATCGAAAAATTGGCTGGCCGCAACAAAACCAGTAAGGATGTCCATAGTCTATTGGTAGGCCTTCGGATAAGGCCAAATCGATTAAGGACGACTGACCTAAAGGAGCCCAAGAAATCACGACCGTGCGACTAACACCGACGTGTGCCAGCGGTCTGGACCATGACACTGATGTGCCCCAGTGCTCCGCAACCGCTGCCTATACCACCACGCCAAACGCTCGGTAAGCATTTGACTAAACCGGCCCGATTTATTGGTGGTTTATTTGTCCTTTGACTCGGCGAGAACAGCGATAATGTGACTGCGACTGGCACAGTCCTCCATTTCTCCATTCCTGTTGCATTGTGAATCAAGGGTACTGCGCATCAAGCCAACCCATGAAATCACTGCCACAGTTCCCCTGGTGTCAGACAAAACAGCACAACACAAATCGTAAAATCTCTACGATACTTGTAAGCAAACCAACTCGCAAAAACCAGACGTCAACTTTTACTGCCAATCCATACACCATGATCACGCCGACTGGAGTGATAGTTGTCCCCCCCCCCCCCCCAGGGGTGGGGGGGGGGGGGGGGGGTCTGCACAAACCCCAGTGTCCTACATTTATCAATGTGCAAAGTAAACAGTTTACTAATTAAATAAACCATAGCCGTGGGCCACCGACACCAGCAAGTGGCAGCTACCAGCTATAACATCACGGTCAATTGCACAGGTGGGGTAGGGTGAGGGATGTTGCGCCCCCCCCCCCATGTCCATGATGGATGGTCTGTGTCACCTCCAGCGCATCATCCAGTCACACGCTCCTATGCACCAAAACACGTACAACACCCGAAAATTACCACGTTTAAGGTTAATACCGACCATAGCAGACATTCGAAATGTACCAGAATGCATCAATGAAACCAAACAAATTAAGAAATAACATTTAAAAAAAAATATAAATAAATGCCCCGATGTACTCCACGCCCCAGATTTACACCGACTTATCGGGCAACTGGCACAACCAGCACCATTCAAAATGGTAGGTGTGCCTATATTATCAAGAATTTTACCATTTCCCTTTTCCTATAAATTCTTGTTAAAATTTTTTGGGCAACTGGCACAACCTGCAACTTTCAAAATTGTAGTAGTCCCTTTAATCAAGAATTTTACCATTTTCCTTTTTCTATAAATTCTTGTTAAAATATTTTGGGCAACTTTCAAAATTGTAGTTGTACCTATAATCAAGAAATTTTCCTTTTTAATTTTTCTCTAATTCTTGCTAAAATTCACACCGTACCGCATTCAGTACAATTTTTTCTAATAACCATTCCTATCACACGTTCACGTAGACCTGCGAAAACATCGCATACCACTGGCTGTCCGCAGCCCCTGCCGATGACGGCCCGTGTCCCGGACTGGACCACAGCAGTCCCGGACTGGTAGTTCGGACCGGACAGCTGCAGTCCCTGACTGGTAGTTCGGCAGACTGTCTACTTGGTGTCGAGTCTGCCGACTGTCCCAGTGACATGAAGTCCGCCAGTGTCCGCAAGAGTCGTGGACCCTGGGACTGGTGAGGACTGCTATCCACCCCCCCCCCGATGACGGGAGTAGCGGTAAGGAGTCCAGCACCAACAGAACTACGCCAGAGGACCGACTAATCGCCCTAAGGTGTGACCCGGGCTACCTATAACGGTCGTGGCCGTGTCTGTGTTACCAAATCCGACCCGTCATTTCCTTAGGTTAGGAAACGCTGCGTCAGTCACATTACTTGTACTTTCCATTACCTGTAATTCCATCCGGGATTCCATTTGGCAGCGAGGCCTCGCAACCCAGACTGCCTGCGTTTGCATGTGTGTGAAACCTTTGATCCATCGGACCACTGCCGGACGCGGACACCGCCGGGTCCCATGCAGTCCCAGACTCAATTTGCCTGTCTAAACAGTACACACAATGACTCGTCGCTGCAATTTTCATCACCACAATTCACAAAGCACGTAAAATGGCAAGCCAACGTGCAAACCACTATAATGAAACACGGCGACGTTAAAAACATAAACGAACGTGGTTGCGTTTGACGATAAACATCGCCAGTGCACGCCGTTCGCGCCCAACTTCCTTTGTCCCATTCTGCCGATCCCAGCATCACCAGTTCTTGGCAAAACTGGCACTCTAGATCTTCCAACACTCTATACAATATCCGAAAAGATGGCAATTCTTCAGGTCTAGTCTTCTTTCGAATAGCCTTCCATCTTTCCCGAAGCAGGAACAACGATTACAATCCGCCATTTTAGGCCTATTCAGCTGAGCGAAAAACGATGCGACGTTACTCGTCGCGTCCCAAACAAACTGTGACAAATAGCGGGAAAGCGCCATTGCAAGGGCCCGGAGTGCGTTTAAACTAAAGGTTGGGAAGAAAGGCATTTCCAAACTTGGAAAGCATAAATAAAATACAGGTAAGCATTTTAGGACTTTTTGCCATTCTAATAACTGCATGCAACATTTTATCGGCTTTTTTCATTATTAAAAAAAAAACCTTGATGCCTCGTGGTCATTTTTGTTAATAAAAATAAAAAAAATCTTCATCCCTTTGACAAATATTTTTTCCAGAGAAACATTTTTTAAGCTTTACATGGCCTAAATAGCAGCTAGACATGCTGCGTAGCACATTTCTGCAGACAGAGGATCACATTGTTAAGTATCAGTTTTAATTGTCAGTTACTTAGTGCACGACCATAACCGCGACATCACTCGCCACAATGACTGGGCCGGCACTCCCCTGACAAACCTATCGTCTCCTCTTTACCATACTAGTAATTTGGGACAAGCACGACAAGCACATTTAAGCATACCAATTTATGTGATACGGGAAATGCATATTGTTGCAACTTTTCAAAGACATTTCGTCTAGAGTGGTTTTCTTGTTTATGAGCAAACCTCAAGTTCCTCATATCCTGTAAGAAAAAAAAAAGCATGTTTCAACTTAAACCATTTACTGAATGCTCAAGTAAATTTGTTTAAAAAAATTAACATAAAATTACGGACAATTTGTGAAATTGCATATGAAATGCACTCACTTTGCAAAAGAGCTCAATTCCGTACGAATTCTCGCCACGACTTGTAGCTCCCCCAACTTTTTCAATACGACTTACTACACCTAGTGGAACATCTAACACAAAAGGTGGTTCCTGAGAAAAAAAAATTAGAGAGATTGGAAATTATTGAAGTCTTGGTGCAAATTACACATGATTTACAGTACGACACCCAAAAGAGATGGTCTGAAGGATTTACAAGTATGTAGGTAAATTGCATGACTGCAATGGAAGTCTTATTTGTTAGTTTATCGTAAGTGGTTAGTAATTAATCATTTTAACTCAGTTCCATGTTACACTCAGCGCAACATTACATTCAGTAATATCAACAACTGAAGAAAATTATACTCCAGATAAGCACTGACAGTGCAAACATATAAAAAATGCAAACAATTTCCCCAAGGCTATGCTTACCCGATCAACACTGCGGAAATACAGTTTGTAATTTGTGACTGACAAAGTTCCTCTGACAGGACCAGTGAAAGGGCATAGATAAGTGACATCACGGGCTGCAAAACATAAATATAATGTTAATAAGAAAACATACACTTTTGCTTGGTTTAACTTCTAATTGTTAAAAAAAAATCTACAAAAATTAGTGATCTGTCAATGACCTTGGTTTCGGTCTTTCGACCAATCATAAAGAAAGGATTTCAAAAATTGGTTTGAGTCGGTTTTCATAAAAAAATAAATTCTTAATTAGTTATTTTACAGTTGTGAATACTGTAGTCTTTATTTTTACTACCTACAGCAATTAAAAACTGTGACTAAGACTTCGCAGTTATGTACCACACAATTATTCCATTTTACTTCTGTATTACTAAATTTAGGTTTTGCTAATCTGTTAAAAATTTTTGTTAATGAATTTCTTTGAGCAGTATGTTATCTGATACAAACCATTCTAGTGAGACGAACTGGCTCAATTCTGCAACTTTATCATGCACTTCAAGAATAAAACCGTACCAGGTTTTACATTACATACATTACATAATTTTTTGGGATCTCTGGAATAAAAATAAATCAAAACCACAACAGCATTTTTTCTGTTAGTAAAAAAACTAAAAAAAAACTATGCTGAACGTTCAGGAATTAAAGGAAACCAAAAGAACACCAACAAACATACTGTTTTACCTAAAATACTCTCGTTATTCTGCATTAATAAGACAGCTAATTCATCTGGGAAAAGAGATTGGCAAACAAGCAGGCTGCCAAACTTTGGTCAGCAAGGAACATGTTTTAAAGTAAGGTAGTAGAAGGGGGGAAATTTGATTCAGACAAACAAGGAAGGCAACACCAAAATTACAAAACCCAGTGTTTAGATATAAAAATAGTAAAAATTGCATAGTTTTTAATTATTATTTTCCTTAAATTTTTGTTTACAAAAGGATTACAGCATTGAATTACGAGTCAATTGTTTGTTATGACTAAGAAACTAAGGTGTAAAAAGGTTTACTAAATAAGTCAAAATGCGTAACCATATGATTTCATCAAGATTTAAATGTCCTGATTCCAACAATACAACACAGACTGTTTGCTTCATTTACAATTAGAGCTAGGCTAGACATATTTTAGATCCGCTAGTTACATATTTTAGAGCAATACGTATTAAGAGCTTGTATATTTTTGGTGTTCGTTTGGCAATTTTTTTTAGTTATTTATATCACATTCAAACATCTGACGCACACGAATATAAAACAACAACACAACCGAAAACGTGCATTGCATTGTTAGGTCACAAGCACAAATTTATCTTGCCAATGTAGGTTATCTATGTACATATATATTATACATATATACATGTGCATGCGTACATGTGTATAGCACCAGCATAAGGAACCTCTGACTGACCCACTTCTTTACGTATGTTCATAACTAAGTTTGATAGCCTAAAGAGACTAATTTCCCTTCCCGCCGCCCCACGACCTTACTGGGATACGTCACGTTTTAACTATAGAAAAATCGTATATAGTTAGTCATAGCAAACTGATAACTGACTAAGCTATTCCAAAGACTGGTTCTATTTGTTGGTTTTAAATTATATAAATATTCAATGGTTTTAATTTTCAATCTGTGTTTGGACGTAATTGTTCACTGTTCAGTCTACTTTAATTAAAACTCTGAATATTCTGGCAAATTACTTAGTGTTGTACTTACCAATTCCTTGAATTTTCTCTCCAGGAAGAAGCGGAGGCTCGTCTGGCTTTGGCATCATGTGAGGATCTCTGACACTAACCTGCAAATGACAAATAAATTTTGATGGGATTACGAACCAGTTCTCCATCAAGTTCTGAGTCAAAGAGCAGCAGACACAAAATTCACACACACATTAAACTTTACAAGCAATTTACTTAGAGGCATATCTTTAACAGTTCCTCATACCAGAGTCAAGGCCATGTAAAAGGTTAAACAATGTCAGCTATAAGCACTGTCGGCTGGCATGTCTGCAGACTGATTGAAGACTACAGCCATGTTTGTAGCACTATACCATACTTGGGAGTGATAAGCTAAGCTCGTGCCCCCTGAACAAGATTATTAGCCCTGGTGACTGTTATCACATGCTGCATTGAATCATGTCATGGATATGTCATAGCAATGACATCACAGCATTCATCAACAAACAGCTCCAGCCAAATATAGTAGACTCAACATAAGCATTTACACAATATTCACAATATTTGGTTCAAAATGTGCAATTCAAGTTATGTGATATTACCCTACTAATAAATGAAAAAAGAAACAACAGCCAAGAAAACAAAAATTAAAATTAGAAACAAAAGGCCAACAATCTTGTCTTGTAAATCTTGTATGTGAAAATAGTGGTCACTGTGGTTGAGCGGTGGCAGAGTCTGCTCAGTCTAGCTGCCTGGAAGTGGAGAAGCTAATCTAAATCAGCAACTGCACAGGGGATTCCATCTAAGTCATGGTAGTTCGACACACTACAAGGCTCCTTTTGTAGGCATGAGATCTATTCTGGACAATATCTAGGTCCTTACTGTAATTGGAGTTTCTCCTCTTCTGTAACTTCTTGTTTTTAAATATACAGGGTGGTCCACAAAAAACTAACGACCCAAAATTTTCTAATAGTTAGCACCCCTCAGAGCCAGGAGAGAACAGAAATCTTCCCGTTTTATTAGCTTGATTTCTGTCCTCTCCTGGTTTCTGATGGGTGCTCACTAGAAAAGTTGGACTTAACAAACACTGGGTAGTCAGTTTTTTGTGGACCACTCAGTATACTAAAGTTCAAAATCCACCCAGTTCACCGGAATGAGCATGTTTTTGCTTCTGGTGACTAAGGTTAACAAAATAGATGTAAACTAGGCAGATACGTAATGGAGTTCTCAAGATCACAATTACTCGGCAAAGAAAGAAGATACAATGCATTATTACTTTGTGCCCATTGCTCTCCCTCAAATATCTCCGAATACCTTTAGAATATTTCCGTAAATATGGGATATAGATATTTCATTCATGAAAACACCCATCTCTGGAAATTTCAACCAGTTTAAAACAAAATAGCAAATGTTATCGTGCCCCAAACACACACACACTAACCCCAAATTTTGTCGAGTATTCGACCATGATCGCTTCGCCTACTCACTCAAAAATACACCAACGAAAACTTGTTCTGTTCAAGGACATACAGTAGAATTCGTTTTTTCTGTATAAATGGAAGTTCGTACCAAGACTTGACCATACATTTTTTCTCTTCACACTGAAAAGTCAAGGATTTTTTATATCTTGCTTCTATTAGAGTCATAATTACTGGAATTATGTAGAAAATACCCGCTCAATTTCACAAAGAGGACACTTCTTAATGTCCAGCTAATTTTCGGTGGCTGGCTGCCACCATCCTCAGGCACTCCGACGAAAGTTTTTGGCCTCCGTGTGTTCCTACATCTTTGTAGGAGCTTGCATAAATTAATGCCAGTATGGGGGGAAGAAAAGGGCCAAGATATTAGTGAATACCTGGTCCAGTTTGAGTGAACAGCTAAACGAGCAAAAGTTCCACCCGAAGAGTACACGCTAGAGCTACAGCCTCTTATAGGCTCGGTATTCACTCAAGTATGCGCCAGGTTAAGCGAGAGTGATGCCGTCGATTACGACAAAGTAAAAGCTGAACTTTTAAACCAATTTCAGCTCACGCCAGAAGCTGCGCGTGTTAAGTTCCGTAGTTTCTCGAAGTCTACTGAACAAAGTTATAGTAAATTTGCGTTTAGGCTTAGGACGCAAATGGTGCAATGGTTCGATCTTGCCAAAGCGAGTGCAGATGCTGGTAAGATCTTAGATCTGATTTTACTAGAGCAATTTTTAGTAAATTGTCCCACCCAACTTAAGTACTGGCTTCAGGATAAGCCAGACATACACTCAGTAGAAAAGGCAGCTATTTATGCCGATGAGTATGTTGCGCGTAGGCTAGTGTCTGCCGCGGAAAAGGACATACGTCATGCTCCTATTGGAGCTAATAAAGGAGATAATGAGAAATACATGCCCTTTACTTGAAAAGGTTACTGAACCTAAAATGGTGAATGCTTGTTTTGTTAACAATGTTGTTAAAACGTTAAAACCAAATATGTTTAAATGTAAACTTGGTTGTAGAACTGTGTCAATTTTAAAAGACACTGGGAGTGAAGTGAACATAATTAGTAGTAAGTTAGCCCAAAACTGGCCCAAATTACCGACTAAAATATCATGCAATTCTGCTTTAAACAAACAAGTTGTTAAATTACAACAGGTAAATTTGTTTTTGAAAACCAAGCAAGGTCTTTTAAAAACTACAGCATGCATTAGTCCAGCGCTAAATGCTGATGTGGACATTATTTTAAGTGGCCCGGCACTTGATGTTTTAAGCGCTTCACGCAAGTCTAATGTGGTTTCTACACACAAAGTGCGGCATAAACCAGGGAGGGATCACTTAAATGCAGACGCCTCAAGCCGATACTTTCCTGTAGCTTAGTAATGTCACCAAAACAAAAATGGGTTGTTGTGAATACTACCGAGTGGAACTCTCAGTTGTGTATTTTTTTTCTTAGACTCCATGTTGAGCTAGTTAAAAATTTTACATGAAATCCTGTACGAGTTTTTTTTCTTTACTTTCTATTGCACAAAAAAGTAAGACAAGTTTTCCATGTATTTCTTGAAAAAAAAAAAGTTTTCTTATGACTTTCTATATACTGTATAAAAAAGTTATCAGTAGTTGTCAGGTGACCTGAAAACCTGTCCAGTGTGTTGTAAGTTAAGAATAGAGCCCACAGTTTTTTTTAGTACGTACCCATAGAATCCTTCTTTCTGAAATGTATTGCACACTAGGTTAGAGGGGGACGACCGGAGTTTTTTGGTAATTTTACTGGATAAACTAAAATTACAATGCGACATTCCCATGCCGGCGGGGACAAATTAACAGAGTATTGAGAGGCTGTGTCATTTTTAATTTGCAACGATATAACTTGTTAAATGTTGTTCGTCAATGAAATTCTGGTCTGAATTTTTTTTGATGGCGTTTGCTTCCTTTTCACTTCACCCAGCTGCAGAAAGTGAAACGGGATCACTCGCACTGTCTTGTCCTTGAGTGTAAAACTTAAATTATTGATTTATGCGCTGCTCAACATTTACTTGCACATGTTCGATTGTACTTGCATTTGGTTTAGCACTGATTCTTGCCGCCTCGGGCGACAGGAAGTCAGCTCCTTCAGTTGGGGCGTGTAAGGAAGATCGTAATTTATCACTCAAGCAAAGCCCCCCCGTGGTGTGGGAAGGCTTTGGTTATTTACTAAATTCACGTTCGTTACTTGCCTGTAACAGATTAGCCTGTTTTTAGATGTTCTTCTGTTTAGCTACTATTTCTCCAGGAACTACGATCTTCCTTGTATGTCGTATCGGCAGAAATATGAGTAGGCTACTCGGTTCAGTAGTCCGTTGTGGCTGCTGGTTTATTAAAATAAATAAAAATACCATTTATTTATTTTGTGCTAATTTAACTTGGATCCCACTTGTTAAAATGCATGCCAAGAAAAGTTACGTGGATCCTTTTTTTCGTAAAAATTGCATCCGGCTTTTACAAGCCATGAGACGTGATTTTCTGTAAAACCCTTCGAATTTACTTAATGTTTATTTAGGTAAATGTCGGATTCGTTTGGATACAAATATGTAACCTCTGGTGTTGACATGTAACCTTCCACTCGAGAAAAATGTAAATATTGTTAAATATTGTCATTTGAAAAGATCGACCTTGTGTCGGCCGTTTTTTACGAATTGCATTTGTGACCATAGAAATGTATTTCAGCTTGGAGCCAGAAAACTGTAAGTACAAATGCGGTTGGAACCAATCTCGAAATCTTTTAGTTTGGGCATTAATTAAAATTCTAGTTAGTTTAAAAT
>JAHWFP010222352.1:0-20923 GCA_023313725.1 Lithobius niger | reverse complement strand
GGTCATTAGCGCCAACCTCAGTCACAGTGCAGTGGTCCGGGTTGCCACTGCACCACACATTACAGAGATTGGAGTGATATCGTATCCAAAACCAAAACTGATCAAAGCCCTCGCCAAGTTCCGAATGGTTTGGCCCTTCAAAGAAAGGCGTGACAACAACACACCAAAACATTCGCCAAGATAATCGCACCTACTAATACTTTGGACGTTAAATGAAAACTTGAACATTCAATCAATGTTGTCAAAGAAAATTGTGTCTATTTGGACGCTTGAACATTGCTACAAACGGGAACGGTGTGGGATGGCGCGTAAGTACGAAAGGCGTCGTGTCTGACTGGACGGCCAAAGTTTGTAGTCGTGTTGTCGTCATTGTTGAAAGCAAATTACGTTGGGCCTATGCGTTTGAAACCTATTAAGCAGTCGTTAATTGTTTCTCTATTAAAAGAAAGTGCCATAACGGCCACCAAGTTGATAAAGGTTCGACCTCAGAAACCAGCTGTCCGGGCATATTCAGGTACTGTCAGGTGCAATATTGTGCTAGCCAATTAGTAAATTAAGTGCGACAACAAAGGGCTACGTGTAACACAGTCAGTAGCCTTGAAAGCAGCTAAAAGATCTGGACCGAAATTTGGTAACGAATGTTATGACATTTGGTAGTTTGTTGACATGTGAAGTGTAAAATTGTGAAATCAATTCGTAAAACAAGTGCGACAAGTTCAAACTGTGTGTAACATACAACGAACATTGTCTTCTGATTCACCATGGTCAGTAAGCTTCACCAAGCTCGGCAAAAGCATTCAAGATAAAAAAAAAAAAGAACCAACAACAAAAATCAAAACAGGAATTTGAAAAGCTATTGAAAACCAAAGCAGACAGTGAACGTGTAAGGAGAAACCAAAAATCAAACCCTCAATCAAACCGAGATAGGGTCAAGAGGGCACGACAAGTTGACCCTCAGCCAAACCAAGATAGGGTCAAAAGGGCGCACCAAGCCAACGCTCAACTAATGCGAAATAGGGTCAAGAGGACACGGCAAGCTTACAAGTGCCGTTTTCGAACTCGGCGATAATTTGCCAAATTATCGCCGAGTTCGAAAACGGCACTTGTAAACAACGCTAAAACAAGATGTGATCAGGGACTCAATCTACCTTAAAAGCCTGATGATGACAACAGTTAGTTGTTGAATTTGCTGGACAAGGAGTAAGTGTCTAGTTTGTGGAAATGTGCGTGATTTTTTAGTGAATTGACTTTTTCGGAATTCCATCATGTTCCACAGTACGAACTTCAACGAAGTCTTTCGTGGGAACCAAGGGAATATGGTCAAGCAGTGCAATGTGCTTGTTTTTTTTTTATCCGTAGGTTGCTGGTTCGAGTTAGTTAAAAGAACAAAAGGGGACCTACTAGTTCATACAATTTTTATTTTTCGTTGCAGGACCTATTGATCACCTTACTGCAACACCAGTCATAAATGGCACAGTTCCAGATTCAGGACAATTGGAAGAAGGAGGTGAGCCTTTGGCCAAAGAGCATGGCTCTTTATTAAACGATATAACACCGGAAGTATCTGCTGCCTTTGAAGCCATGCAGGGAATGGAAAATACGGATACGGAACCAAATGATAACTCTGATGCTGAAGTTCATGCTATTATGGACGTCGTAGAGAAGGTTAACTCAATCAGTGAGCTACGAGAGGTGAACGCTGACCCTAATATAGCATTGGATTATCAGTATATTGATGCTTTACATGATGATGAATCCAATTACTCCGATGATCTTGAAACTACTGAAGATCCTGATTTTGTACCCAGTGAAGGTGATTCGAGCGATTCAGAGGCAAATAATTCAACAAGAAATGTAGACCTACCACTAACAATCCCCCCAAGATGAAGGTCAAGCAGAACCTCCACGAAAGAGAAAAAAAAGGAATCTGGGCAAAAAAGGGCAAGTAAAGAAGAGCGTGCTGATAATCAAAAGAAAAAACATCCGATGTTACAAACATGCAACCAGTCATGCAGACGAAAATGTAGTGAATTACTTCCTGAGGAAACGCGAGCTCCAATCTGGGTTGCATTTTGGGCCAACGGAATGACGTATGATAGGCAAAGAGCCTGGCTTGGGCAAAATGTCACACAAAAGGATAAAGAACGTGGCATCAATGGCCCATCACGTCGAGCAAAGACAATACAATATAAATTGGCAGGAAATATTGTTTGTAAAACTATGTTCCTGCATACTCTGGGATTACAAATGGCAGAATTATTCAAAATATGTATGAGGCATTCCATAGAGATTGTCTTACTCCTGGAGTCGATGCTATACCACTGGATAAAAGAGGCAAGTCAGTTTCCGCTAACAAACTGGAAGGTGATGTAAAGAAAGAAATCGAATATTTTGTTGAATCTTACAGGCCCATGGTGTCTCACTACAAGAGACAACATGCTCCGAATCGGCGATATTTGCCATCCGATTTAACCGTTCAATCGATATTTAATTCTTTCAATGAAAACCAAGCATCAAATGGCAGAACAAAATGCTCGTGGACTTACTTTCATAATGTGTGGAAAGGATTGAATTCAGCATGAGCCAGCCTGCATCAGATCTTTGTCCACGTTGTGCAGAACATAATGCAGAACATCCTAACATAGATGACCATGATTGTGATGACTGCCATGACTGCAGTGCCTGCAATGGCTACAAATCCCATCGTGCCCGTGCCAAAGACGCTAGTGAAGCTATACACACAGACAGCATCAAAGCAGCACAGGCTGCAAATTCTGTACTTGCAGTAACAACCGATATGCAGAAAGCCGTACTTATGCCAAAAGTACCTACAAAAGACTATTACTTCTCAAGAAAGCTTGTTTTACTAAACCAAACCTTTGCTCAGCCAGGCACCAATGGCAAGGCGTGGTGCATTATTTGGCACGAAGGTGACGCAGGCCGTAAAGCTCCAGACGTTATTGGTCCAGTCATTCGTTTCTTTACCATATATGCACGGGACTTTGAGCACATCATACAATACGCAGATAATTGTGGCTCACGGAACAAAAGTTGGTTCCTCTATAGTGCATTAGTAAGAGTTATCAACGATGAAGCACCAGGATTGGCAGCAAAAAAAATAACATTAAAATATCTCGAACCAGGACACACCTTCATGGCAGCTGACAAGGTACACGCAGCAGCTGAATCGGCCATGCAACGCAAAACCACCATTACTGATTTTGAACATCACGTATCTGTAATAGAAGAAAGCCAGAAGAATCTGAAAGTGTCAACAATGTCTCACGTCGATGTACTGAATGTAACCAAAGATAGCATTCCACGCCCAGCAACTCTGTTACAAGATGTTGTAGTTGCAGAATTTAGGAAGGGGCAGACAGCCATGTTTGTAAAAGAAAACCATACAGACACAGAGTTCAAGACGATCGAATTTCTCAAGAAAAAAAATAAAGAGGCGATACAGAAATATATTGCATCTCAGTCACTGAGGAATCCGAAAATGCTACAGTTGACAGCATCGTGGGAAGCTATGAAAAATTCTATCAAGAACCCCTTGGAATTCATCCAGAGAAAAAAGCTGACATTCTGAAGTTCTGCAAGGCTATTCCAGAGAAAAATCGCCACACATTCTTTAAATTGCTTAAATTAAACCAAAACGCTCCAGACTTAACCACTGACTATGATAACTAACGTTTTTGAAACATGTCCTAAAGTATACAAACATTCCAGTATTTGTCTTGATGACTCAATAACAATGACTCAATAACCACAACTTTTAATAAAAGTTCATTTTAAGAACAAATAAGTCAATTTCTATTAGTATTAATAAAAGTACAATTTAAGATACAGCGTTTATGTGTACTATTTGCTTGTAATATAATTTTCTTCAGAGATATTAGAAAAGATGTATCTTTAGTTATGCCCTTTTTGCGCATTCCAAAACCCGTTGAAATTGATTTGTACGGCAAAGGAAGAAACATCTTTTTGGATTATTCTTGTGAAAATGGTGTAACATGGAATTGCAGTGAGTACATTTGCATGCAAAACATGCATGACATACAAAATAAATGGATAGTTTCATGCGAAGACTAGTATGTTGAACTCCAGAATTAGCAAATCCATTTCTAAAAAAACGTTGATAATCTCAGTATAGGAATACTGTTTGTTTGACATGACAAGCGTAGACATGCCATCGACTGTCATACACACGTTTCAAACTGTCGTTCCAACCTTGTTCTTATGCAGTATTGCACGGGCTCACCTCTCCACAAGTTCCAGACAAAGTCTTGCACCTCTCGTCTTGAAGCTCGACTCGTCTCAGTGAACCACGTATTTTCAGGTAATTTGGTCAATTCGAGGACTTCAAGAATAGTTCAGAACTAAATGACGTATCGTGAACATTCCTGTCTCGGTCAACAACAATTTTCACTTCCGCGAATGTCTTCAGATATAGTTATGCACCTACAACTCGCACAACAGATAAAGGTTCAAAGAAACTACGCTTCTGGAAACATTCGCCCTCAGCGATTAATGAATGCTGCATAAACCCGATCTGAGCAGCGTCTGTTTCGAGAACACGGAATTAGTTTCTCGAATACATGGAGTGATTTCTAACAAATAGAAAATCTTTTTTTTTTAGAAGAAAGGAACATCAGCGATGATGAAGCCACATCATCGAGCATTGCGTATATGGATTGAGTTTGAAGATGAAAGAAGCGTATACAAGCACATTGTATTCATAATCAGCAGCTAATTACAAATCTTGAGATTCACACAGCATACACTTCCCTGGAAATAAATACACAAGAGTTGTCATCATTCATAAAGAATATAAAGCTAACTAGGAAGCAATTTTCATGTGTGCCGTCTGAGGCAATTACCATTCATAAATCGCAGGGACGATCCTACAACAACGACGTTCTCCACATCAAGTACACCCTTATCGGCACTTACGTACGCCGCCTGGTCTTCATCACTGGAACGTTCAGAAAACAAATCCTCCAAATCTAAGAGGACCATTAGCTAATGAGCTACTACTCCGTGACAAGAATACTTAACTGACACCATTCTTTCGTCACCTTTATCTCCGTAACGACAAAGCCATTCAGAGGATGTACCACAATGCCCAGTCACTCATGGGTCTATCTATCTGATGATGTAGTCCACAGAGATAGTCCACAGAGAGTTAGACTTGCTTCTGTTTGCTGAAACGTGGACAGTTCTAAGTGATCATTTTGTCATCAGAGAGCACATATTAATATCATCTGCAGACAGGAGACAACTCGCACAGCTGCAGGAACCAGAGTCTACACCCGCCCTTCTATCACTGAACAAATACTCACAAGCATCTTTAACAATTTCCGATGACCATGGAGTCTGCAACATCGCGGGATTTACTAACTTAGGAATCATCATCATTTGCACATGCAGATCTCCGCGATCAAGGACAGAGAGTCTCTGGAAATTTCATCGATAATTTCCTAACTTCCAGACAATTCTGGCCGGCGAATTCAACATCAACTCCGCCATGATTTCATCTTCCAATTCAGTGATGCTGGGAATGGAGTTGTGTGATCTTTATCTCCAGCTGCTGACGCCCCCATAACAAGAAGTCATACCTATATTAATGCTATCTTCTCTTCATTCATACTCCATACGAGTGGCATTTACACTTCATCAATTTCCTACCTTGAATCACTCTGCGGAAGATATGCTATCAATTAAACTTTATTCCAAAAGCAGAAACTCTCAGGATACTTGGTATAATTCCTGTGTAAAACGTAACGAATATGGTAAATTACAGGTGTAGAAGATCTACCAGGCACTTATTCGATTCAGGTGTTGAGACCGTGTTTGTAATGCTCACAGTAATTTGGTCGTGGGGGAGACAAACAAAGAACTCCACCAGTGCCGTGGACTCCCATTTTACTGCATAGACCGTAGATATTTGTGACATGTGGGAGGAAAAAACAAAACCACGATATCTGGCTGTCAGATAAGTCCTGGTGGCCATTTCCCACTGGGATTGTTGCCATCGAACGTCATACTAAAGTCCAAGTTCAAATCTCCATTCATTATAGATACGGTCGGGGTAAAAAAAACGTGGTGGCGGACCGGTTATAAATACAACATTACGTTTCTGAATTATGTTGATGGACACAGCATAATTGGGATAGCGGTGGAGGATAAGAGAATACAATAACAGGGAAAAAACAGTGTGGGAACAACAATACCATACGCACGTAACCATTCATCCGAGATTCAAAGTGGGCAAAACACCAGTAAGGTGGAAAATATATTACTCTATGTAACAAGGTTCGCTGCGCAAAATAATACGCACCAACAATCGCAAAGTTATGAAGTAACACTTTGCTACCAGTTTTCGCACAAAGTGGTAGGGGACAAAAAAGGCTAAGGAAAAATACCACGAACCGGAGTAGGAATTTCCATCCGACGCCCCCTCGAAATTTCGAATGTAGGTTTGCAACAAAGAAGTTAATAAAATCCTCCTCCAAGTTGCATAAGGGAGGAGAAAGTTGCACAGTGTGGTTCCGTTATTCACCTGCATCGCAAAATATACAGAGACGTCAAACACAGTTACATTCGGGAAAAGGCTATCTAGCAGTAATGAGTGGGGGATAAGTATAGAAAAATAAGTTAGTGGGGGGGGGGGGGATTGAGGCTTAATGGCGCGTCGACAACTTGGTCATTAGCGCAACCTCAGTCACAGTGCAGTGGTCCGGGTTGCCACTGCACCACAATAAGTTAGGTATGTTAAGAGTCAGATCCTGTGGTTAAATGCACAAAACCTGAGAAATACCTAGCTACAATATCAAGACTGAAATCTTCAGTTATTTCAGAAGGTTAAGGATGTTACTGAGTACGTGTTACTCAAACAATGATTATGATAAAAAAGAACGATATAACGAACATGCTTCCCAAACAAACAAAAATACTCAATTAACAATTGTGAAAGTTACACATCATTGGGTGGGGAAATTTCTGAAGTCGGCGTGAACGTCTAACAGCACTATCTGCTATGCCCTCGTTGGCACTTGAGCATTTCCTTTTTACGCTCTTCCCGGTTCCTAATCAAGCGTTGAATTTGAGTAGTGAAAGCTATAAGGGCGCCCTCCACTTCGGATTCAGTTTGAAACTCCTCAAAGTTAACATGTGATTACGCACTCGGTTGTGGGTGTACTCTTATTAGGTATAGAGGACACAAGAATTGTGGCCGTCGAGGTGTTTGAGGTAGTTGGCGCCTAACTACTGATAGGGGGTATGACGTTGGCGATAGTATGCACACGAGTTTATGCAACTTCGTCGTTGGAACTTTTGCAAGTGACCAACACTGTGTTCACATCACCGTCATACCAGTGATCATAATCCTTTCTGCTAAAAAGATCCCCTCCATTGATTTTTTCACTGAAGTGGACATCATAACCAACCAAGACCTTAGGTACAGTGGGGTCGAAAATCTTAGGAGTCGTTTGGATGATTAAGGTCATATCCCACAGATACACCAGCTTTAGTAGTTTGTGAACATTTATGGCTGTGCTGGGTAGGATGTACTACTATTTCAATAGGCATAAAAAACCCAAGCAGTGCACAAACATACAAAAAGCAAGACATTACTTTTCACCTTGTCATCAGGTGCATTCACTTTTCAAAAGTTTCATCAAATCAAGAAATACAATTTAAAAACTTTAGCATAGGGTAGTAAAGTTTTTTTAGGCTGAAAACAAACATAGAAAAACGATTAAAATTAACCTGATCTTAACATGAGCAAAGCAGATAAGCATTAGGAGGACCACTCGACCTTACCCCTGCGACTGCAGAGGAGAAAGTTAGGTGGCTGGTGCTTCAGTTTAAATACCATGTTGGCGGAAGGGGAGGTTTATTGCTTCAAGCAAACTTAGAGATTCCGAGTTTGTGTATAAGTGGGACGTATTCTTGGCTACTTTACTTTCAGGCATAATACGATCATGCACGTGAGGTAGGTGTGAAAGGATTACAAGTGTTTCCAAATTAATTCTTGAACGAAGTTTTATTGTTGGTAAAGAAGATGGCTGTTTCCTCCAGGTTTGGTATGTGCCTTGTATTTAACCAATCTGGAGAGCATCCAGTTGTAATGCAATGCTGTACTAAGGAACTGGTTTCATTTCTCTAGCATTGTCCTCAGGGCACACGGCGATTTTGGCCGTGATCCAAGTACTTTTCATTTTTCCGGCGTTACTTAATTTTAAAATTGGATTTTTGTGCCGTGATTTTTTCTAAGCTTCTGTTGCAATTGTCCCACATAGGCGGCACCGCATGTTGTGTGGGAGCAGAATAGGCAATATACTGTATTTTTTGTTGCTAGTAGACTAGCGGAAGTTGGCGTTAATTTCTCGTTTCGCTTTTGTGAGACAAGTTTGTTTGTGCTGCCTTGAAAAAATGTAGAGTGCTAAGTTTGCTTAGTGTTTTTATTGTATTGTATTGCTACTATTTCTTAACCTACAACCACAATCACATCACCAAGGTTCTTCATTGTTATTGTTCGTTTAAGCTAAAATTCGTTTTGTTTCATTCCAAAAGTAAAGAAAAGAACAATGAAGACCAGGAAATCGGTGTGTGATCCCGTGTTTGAAAATCCAGAAGATCTACGTAAAACATCACCACCAATTTACAAAGATGTTTTGAAATTTTATCGTTTTGTTCAAAATAATGTAAGTGAAGACACTAATGCAAAAAAGTCGATGTTTGTGGAAAATTTCCACAGTTATTGTGGAGAAGGTTGAGGAGGCTTCCTATCATATCACACCAACAAGGTGTGGCTTTTTACTGAGAAAGTATTACGAGAAGTTCATGGATATTAAAAAGTCTTAAAGAAAAACCAGTGTCACTGCAAAAAAGAACTTCCAGGAAGAGGCAAACGTTACATTGCTTGTCAGCCTGTCAACATGCAGATGTAGTAACTTCTCATTGTGCATCTGAGAAATCGGGGAAAATACCAGTTTTGGAATAAGAATTTGTAAAGGACTAGCGATCACCAAGAATAATGTACATGGGGAAACTAGATGCAAAAGAGTGCTCAATAATAGTTTGAAAATAAAGAACGAAGGCCTCCAACGATTACACAACAGCAGAGAGAAAACAGAAGTAAATCCTGAACCAGTACAAATTACTAACAGTAGTTCGAATTCAGAAACCGATAATGATGATGATATGGATGGGGAATTTGTACCAACATCAACAACAAAAGTAAGAAGGTGTACTTCTACAATGATACTTCAGCTTCCCCCCCTGGCTAAAGCAATTCCGTGCTGTGTCGGAAACAGTGTCGGAATATCTGGCCATAACGGAGCGATGATAGTAGTGCCACCCTTGGAGACGTTGGTTTGGTCTCCACGGACGTTGGTTTGGTAGAGAAATCCAAGCTTGACCATCAAAGAAAGAGAGCCCGAGTCGACTTGCAGGCTAGAGTAGTAGAAGGTGGATATTTGCTGCAGGTCCTTTATTTCGATGGACGAAAGGACAGAACACTTGTAATTGAAGAAATAGGTGATGTTTTTGCACAAAAGAACTAAAGTTAAAGAACACGTAGTGTTGTTAAAAGAACCGGGAAGCGATTACATTAGCCATGTGTCATCTGAAAATGATCGTTTTGTGCTTTTTGGTTTCCTTCCGAGAAAATCAGACTTGTGCTAAGGTTTACTTGTAGTTGGATCTAATGGCACAGCTGTCAGCACCGGTGCAAAAGGAGGGGTGGTACGTCCTTGGGTTGCATGTCAGTGGTTAATTTGCCAACTGCATGCACATGAGCTGCCTTTGCGTCATTTGCTGCGGCATCTAGATGGAGAAACAAACAGCCCACACACGTTCTCAAGTCAAATTGGTAAGCTCCTGGAGTCATCTGCCACACAAAGCAGTTAACACTGGTTTATCGATAATAAAAGAAGAAATAAAGAAAGACCTTAGCAGTGACCAAATATACATGCATGAAAATATGTCAAGCCATAAATAATTTAGAAAACAAAAACAAACTCGTTTGATGTTTAAGGTAAGGTCTAACTGGTCCGAAGTCAAAATTGCAAAGGAACACAAATAAACTTTCCTGTAAGGTTTCAGATACTGCAGTGTTGCTGTAATAATAATAATATATAGAGACGATGCTCGAGGCATCCACCCACCCAAATTCCCCGGCGGCAAATGTTAAGTGGAAGAAGTACCACCATTATTACAGTTGTTTTTTGCCGCATGAGGGAGGAAACCGGAGTACCCGGAGGAAACCCTCGTGCAACGGGCGGGAAACAACCGGAGAAAAACCCGTACATATACAGTTATACACTTCCCATCGCCAGGATCGAACCCGGGTCTGTACGAAGCCAGAGATGTACACTGGGACCAGGACGCCTATCGAATCTGACGCCCCAGTGCTCGCAGCTACCCGTGTAATGTTTAGTCCACGTGAAACCTTACTCCCGTATCCAAATGTTTTTACCATTTTTACTTTTGCAGACGGTAGACCAGCTAATGATTGGTGCATTCTACATGTCTAAATGACATCGTTGGAAAATGTTTAAAAACTGATCGTCGCAGTATGCTAAGACAGCTGTACTGGCACTCGGGGTTCGACGTGCGAGTCCTTAAAACCTAGAAATGTCAGGAAAGAAATAATGAAATTCCATGTTGGAAGAGTGCTTGAAAATCTTGAAAAATTATATATGTATCATTACTAGGGTGATGAACGGAAAGTAGGCAAGGTGACTGAAGAAGACTGAAAAAGTTTAGCCATTTATTTTTGTTACATTATTAAATTTAGTATAATGTAAGGCAACACACTCAACTATTTTCTTGTAATAGAGTGTGTAGCCTTACATTATTCTTCCTTTGTTAGGCATGATAAGTTTTGGAATTTTGCTTCTAGCTTTAATTGTATTTACGTGTATAATGGTTGGATACAACAGTAAGGGGGGGGGGATTGAGGCTTAATGGCGCGTCGACAACTTGGTCATTAGCGCCAACCTCAGTCACAGTGCAGTGGTCCGGGTTGCCACTGCACCACACATTACAGAGATGTTATTCAAACCCCTAATCTAAATCTTGACATACATCTGTACCTCCTGCAAAAATTGAAAAACACCGGACAGGAGGACAGACTTATCGCTCAATTGACGCGCAATGTCATGCGGAAGATGGAACCGACGACGAACACCAGCAACAGTAAGGTTTCACGTGGACTAAGCAGTACAGCAACACTGCAGTATCTGAAACCCTACAGGAAAGTTTATTTGTTTCCTTTGCCGTTTTGACATCGGACCAGTTAAACCTTACCTTAAACATCAAACGAGTTCGTTTTTGTTTTTTAATTCATGCTACTTTGGCATACCATGCAGTTTAGATTAGCTTGTTTTAATATTTGTATCTTTATCGATTACAGTTTGCATAAACCAATGGAAACAACCCCTTTAATATTCAGTCTTTGTCTTGCAGCTGGCGTGTACTGATTGGTATTGTTGAATAATAACAATGTTTAAAACAATGTAAAACACTCAATCTGGTTGTTTAGAGCTTCCTAATGTTTCAGTGCATCAATGTATTATTCCCTTTGTTTAGAGTGAGCATCTAACTATGGACTGTGGACCCAATAAAATTTCATTTCTCCCTCTCCCTAACCCTTGAACCACTTGACCAATTAGAAAAGGCCTTATGGAAAAGGCACATCTACAGAGCAATACCTGTAAAATGAGCTATGAACCAGCTTTTAGGACACGTAGTAGAAAAATCTCTTGCCACAAGAAGCCAAAAATGAAAATCACGATTCTAGCAAGTCCAGATCTCTGCTCTGTCAAATCAAAAGTTAATAAAAGTTGATACACATCTTCACCAAGTTCAATAAAGCTTGTATACTAAATTTGAGTGGAAATTATTGAAAGACAGCAGATTAATTAAGCCTCGAAATTTCAGCTGTAACGTGGGCGACCGAGGTCAAACCTTACAGCAAAGGCGGATTAAATAAATCACCTGGCAAGCTGTCTCACGCAAGGTGGCTCACTGCAGCTAATAGAATAATGTGTCTATACATTGCAACACAGAACACCATCTTTCCTGCAGACTTTAGTAGAATACATTATAAAGGTATACACCAAGGTGCGGTTTCTTATCAAGTCAAAACCTTCTTGCACAAATGGCGCAAAGTACTTGTGGCAAAGTGTCTACATACCTGAACAGTGAACTCAAAGCAGTTGTGGATCCAGTTATCTAGAGGAATGGCTTCTATTGTCACCCGGAAAATATACTCCTTTCTATGATTAGAGATGGGAATCAACAGATAAGAGAACTTCGACTAAGAAGAATACTGAAAGCCCGAACAAACAAAGCACGCTAAGTGTGGAGGAGCGTGTGAAACAGAAAAAAGCACGAGGGATTCCAGTTCCACAGGGCAAGGATCAAAGGAAAGAAGACAGATACCGCCGTGGGATGTACATACTGGTGAGAGTGGTGGCATCTTCGAATATTTAGTCCAATCCAAGGCTGTGTTCCAGTCCACGGATCCAGTATTCTACTTTGAGTTGAAAGGGGGTAGACAAAAACTTTTCGGCAACCTTGGCACCATAGAAATAAGCTGTGTGCGCAACAGTTGCCCGTAAGTGAAATAGTGAGGGGCACAAAACTTTCCCATGCGACTGTGCTTTAATGTCTAATCACAAAATTTCTTTTCAGATGTGATAGATGGCCTAACGCTCAGCCACAAAGATCACATGTATTCTTTAGACTTTAAATTAGCGTTGGAGTATTGCTTGCATTTATTTGTTTACATTCTTAGCGAAGAAGTAGGCCAGGCTAGAATGTATGCTGCAGTAAGCTATGTGAACGTAAGCTATGGAGGCTGGGGAAGAAGCTGCACAGGCGAACCACTTAAAGCAACATCCGGCCTACCTTATAACAGCCACGCGCAGTCATGTGTCCATGCGTTGCTGTTGCGAGATTCGGCATATTAATACTACAACGTCACTTCCACCCTCGTCTTTTCGTGATCACGAACTGCGGGCCATGTGACAGCATTGACGCAAAAACTGTGTCATCACAACCGGAAACAATGAAACGTCACTGTTATTGTAGGCGCACAAAAGATCATATACGTGCGGGATGCAGTAAATAAAGTGACCAAGATTCAACAGAAAATCTCCTAGACACCAAATTTTTAGCTAGGGATTGACTAACGGTAAGTAAATAAAACTTTGGGGCCGTACTTGATGTGGAGGATCGAGAAAAATGGTGCTGGGAGGAATATCATTTTAATTTTTATTCGTTTATGTTCTTGGCAGAGAAGTTGGCTAGGCTAGAAAGCGTGCTGAAGTTGGCAACGCAAATGTAATCTATGGGGGTATGGAAAAAAGCTGCACAGGCAAATCACTTAATTTTTATTCGTTTATATTTTTAGCAGAGATGTTGGCTAGGCTAGAAAGCGTGCTGAAGTAGGCTATGCAAATGTAACATATGGAGGCTTTTGGAGGTTATGAAAGAAGCTGCACAGGCAGAACCACTAAATTTTAGGAGTGGTTTTACATTACCCACAGTAGGTAATGTAAAATGCTGGAAAACTCTGTTGAAGTGAGACTGGAAGTTTGTCAAGACGTCTCTGGTTTTATGTTAAGAAGAAAAAACGAGACTGCTTGCAAAAATAAATCAAAATACACAAAAGACTAAAAGCAAAGTTGAACAGGATGCAAACTAATAAATGAGAAGCAAAGTTGTGAATAGTAGAGGAAATGCAATTAAGGAATGTTATTGTGGTTATGTTATTATGATGATTTTCATTTTGCTGCATGCGGTTATAATTTCGAACTCTGTTGATGTGGCTGTGTACGGATAAGGATAAATAAGGAAGTAGGGAAGGAAACTGGAAGTATATTGGTTATTGGTCTACGCTAATTAATCATGAATTAAAACTGGAGCTGATGTTCGAATGGGAAAGAGGAATTCCCTCGTGCAGGGAATTAGACTCTGTTTCATATGACCAAGCTGTCGATGCGCCATTAAGCCTCATTCCCCCCCCCCCCCATATGAATTTACCTGAAAATTTTTTTTTCCTGCCTTACAAACCAGCTTTGCTCTATTAAATCTGAATGTGGGGGGGGGGATTGAGGCTTAATGGCGCGTCGACAACTTGGTCATTAGCGCCAACCTCAGTCACAGTGCAGTGGTCCGGGTTGCCACTGCACCACACATTACAGAGATGTTATTCAAACCCCTAATCTAAATCTTGTCATACATCTGTACCTCCTGCAAAAATTGAACAACACCGGACAGGAGGACAGACTTATCGCCCAACTGATGCGCAATCTGAATGTACTTATAAGTGTACATTTTACTTCTGGCCGCTTGTTGTGAAGTTATGAGCCAAGTCGAATGGAGGAAATGTGCTGATGGGCAGCAATCTGTAGTTAGGAGTACTAGCCTAAATTTTTGCAATACTAAGTTGGAACACTGGTATTGCATTGACGAAAAAATAAACAATAAGGGGGCACAACCAGTAAATACCTCTGATTTAAAACGAAGAAAGCCTAGCGATTATCGAGAACGACTGGAACTGGATTTGCAATGGGAAGTTAAATTAGTTTTAGGGTTAGCCTACATCGTCACCTGGGCTGAAAAATGTATACTATACTGAGGGGACACAGTATAGTCACTGAATTAAAGTCGAGTTGGATGTAGGCTGGATTTTAGTTTAAGTAAGCTGTGGAATTTTACGTTATGCTGTAGGAGAAGAAGACAGGAGCTGCAGTTAAGTTGCTCCCTTGTAGTCATTAGCATTAGTCTACTTGTAGATTTTAATTTAGGACAAAATGCTTAATAGTTAGTTGTTTGAAACTGATAAAGTGCGTTGTGGAGGTAATTGTATGTGGACACAGTCTTAAAGAGAAAATGCTATTTTAATAATCGGTTACATGGAATTGCTGAGTTTGACTGTATATTGAAGAGATAACCCACTGGGGAAAAAAGGAAAAATTAGTGTATTTTGTTGTAAACTTCGACAGTTGGACTATTCTGCGGGCGGAGGCCAATACATGTGTGGGGAGGAGGGTGGAGTATGTGACATTGCCGCCACTACTTATCAACCCCAGTATCTTTTCACGCGCAACCTGTCCAGTATGTGCAGTGGAACTGTAGAAACAGCACTTCATTATACGACTTCCTGTCACCGCAGAGACAGTGTTGATTAAGTAAGCGTTTAAGGTAACGAATACCACAACTGAACACTACTAAAAATTTATGGAAATAACTAACCCCTCGTACATGCACACGCGTAACTTGACGCACATACAAGCAAAAACAGAAAAGAAAGCAGCGCTGGTGTGTCCACGATCACGCGTAAAAAGGGGTGAGAATAACCGACCGACTTGACCCATTTACAAATCCTCTATTGAATACCCAGCTTCGTAGTAGCTGGAGGGCATAAAAACCTGTCTTGCCGCGTGGCTCACGCGGAAAAGTTGAGCCTACGCCAACTCCAACGCGCTGCCGATTCGCAATGGATTATGGGTAAGCGATAGGGGAGAAACCAGTTTTCTTTTCTGCGTTCGCATCTACGCGCGCCAAGTAACGCGTGTACATGAACGAGGGGTAATGCCTTTGGATAATGCCAGGCATCATGAAACTAAAGTTTGTAAAATTAGAAATATTAAAGAAATAGCTCAAACAGAAGAAAAAAATTTATTTTGTAAACGGGCCAACACCACTACTTCACGACAACTGCGGCGAGTGCCACTCCTCAACAGTGCCTTTAATAGTCCGCAATTTATTGCAGGCCTGTCTGTCCCATAAGGCTCCGGCGTTTCTTGTCCTGGGCCTTGTCGTGGCACGCCGGCTTGCTAGCTCCTTTTCTGGAGCCAGACTAAGATTATGGACCCACGTGTTTGCCGTGCGTGGCGGCCCATTTACGGCGGAGGAGGGAGTGCCCCTTTATTTCGTCTAAGTCGGGTGGCTGTAGGGGACCTCGCTTACAGTCAATCGGCTGATGGACTGGTCAACCAGCCACCAATAGGTGCCTACGGGCTCGGACCCCCTGGCTTGGCGCTGTGCTCTTGATTTGCGGTGGGAGACCGGGTTACGAGGTGTATCCGTCTGGTATTTTCCGGCTCTGTGCGCCGTTGTGGTATGACGATCTCGTCTTGCACATGCCGCTCAAAATTGGGACTCCGTGGTGGGCAGTGAAACCAGGTTGGCTACTGTTTTGATTCTTATGGCTTGTAACACTACGGGGATGGTCGGGCCTCTAAACTTCGACCGGTCTTGGCAGTACCACAACTGTCGTGTTTAGTAGTGGAATGGGTAGCAGCTTTGTCAAGTTGGACACTTTGAGTAAGTCGTTTGGTAAGCTGTATGGGGCGGGCAGCGCAGGAGACAAAGCCTGTGCCTGCCTGGCCACCATAGAAAGATCCTCTGGATTCAGGGCGTCAGTCCCCGGCACCATTGACGAACTCTTCCTTTGTGTCTGACCAGATGGAATTCTCTCTGCCCATGGAGGAGTCTGGCATTGTCATTTTGCGGGGGACGAGACGCAGGTTGGAGAATGGCCCCTCTCATGAGGACTTGGTCCCTCGCACTGGTATTGGGAAAGAAAAACCTGGGGAGGACGGACAACGTGTGAGGCCAGGTTCGACAGTTTGCTAGAACCAAAAGGCTACGCATGTCGCTTTCTCCAAGGGCTTTGCGGAGGCGGACACCGAAACAGAATCCGTTGCTGAGTCCGATCCGGGGAAAAAGTATCAAACGAAGCAGAAGAGGGGTGTCAATGTCCGCATGTCTAGACTCTTCTCGGTGATCGAGACCGCGGTCACAAAAAACCTCCGACAAGGGTCCTTGGGTGCGTCTGCGAAGCGGAGGTACTGTTCCGCCAGGAAAGGGTTAAATTTTGTGAGACGGCGGATCGACTCTCGAGTTTGGAGGCGGAGGTGCGGACTCTGAAGGCCACTATTGCCAGTCAACCGGTGAGGGTAGCGGTAGACATGAGGGATGCTTTTAGCCAGACCCGCACACAACCTGGTCTTCTCAAGCTGAAGGTTATTGCCAATTCAACCGTCACTGCGGTAGCTGCTCGACTGGAGACCAACCCTGGGTATTGTACGGCGGCACTGCCGGATTCCGTCCTCAGGGGGAATAAGGAGTCGGTGGAGCTGGGTATGGCAGTCATGGGGGAGGAGTACCGAGAGCCTGTTGACGCTCGCAATGACCGGGAAGCTCCCCTTGCCACCGAACCTATGGAGCATTCGGGTTCGGAGACGGTAGTGGGCGCGATGCCTAATGATCCCCCTTCCGGGGGTCAAGTCCAGGGCTCGGCTCCATCCGCACTGGATGTCTACGATCAGGTAGGGGAGGAGGGGCGTAGGAAAAGTACTCCAGGGCGAAACCGGAACCGCGGAAGAAGACATTTGCGTCGGAAACAGCGGAAGGGTGCTTTAACCGACAAACAGCCGGAACATCTGGACAAGTCTAACCAGAGGGGAATTGACGGCCCTAGCACCAAGCAGACTGGTGCGACCTCTGGCAGGGGCAAATCAACTGGTCGCCGCAAGATTGAGGGTGACAAACGCGCTGGTAATGGCGAGCGGAAAGGGACTGGGTTCTGGCTCCAATCCTCTGTACGCTGCTGTTGTCAGCAAGTTGAAGGCTCTACCACAACGAACTCGTTTCGCTGCTGTGGTTAGACCTACTGATGACTCCAGCTCTGCGGCCACGTAGATGTGGATTTTGGCTGCGTTGCCTAAGAATGTGCCTGACAAGGGCTTACGTCAAGTCGCTCCTACGGCCGCTGGTGGTGTCTTCTTGGAGGTTAGGGATGACGCGCAGAAGCAGGCAGTTGAGGCAGCGCTGCAACAGGGTGAAGGTTTTGCGGTCCAAGGCCTGAAAGGCCGACGTCCTACCGTCATGCTCTCCGGAGCGATGATTGGTTTCGACCCCGAAGCGATGCGGACTGGTCTGCACACACAGAATCCGGCACTGACGGCTATCCCCATGGATGACTTTATTCGTGACTTTAAGCTGGTTGCCAAGAAGAAAAGTCGCGGTGGGCACAGAGAGAACTGAATTGCGCAGGTCACCCCGGCCCTGCTCAAAACGCTCGTTAAGAACCGCACTCTCAACCTTGGGTTATCGAAGATCACTGTGGAGGAAACCTTCCCGGTGGTATGCTGTTTTAGATGTCAGGAATTCAGCCACATGGCGGCGGGCTGTCGTAACAAACTGGTCTGTGGGAACTGTGGTGGGTCACACCATCACACGGCCTGCAACATCAGGGAGAAACGATGCACCAACTGCGTGGCAGCTAAGCGTTGTCATGTTCATCATGGCGCCAGCAGCGGTGAATGCCCAGAGCTGGTCAAGAGGATGATCAGGTGCAAGAACAGAACCATCTATGATGGCCCTCAGGGGCCCCTTAGACAACTGTGTGCGTCTGTGTTCCTTGAACACTGGCAAAGGGCACACTGCTTACTCCCTGCTCCATGAACCTGCCTCTGGCTCACTTCATCCAGCCGAGGGGTGGGGCGGGGCCTGCGTCTACCGGTGAGAGCATTCCCATGTGTAAGATCCGTGCGGCGATCGTGGTGCGGAATCGTTGCCTCAAAGTGACTCTATTGACCCAATGCACCAACAAGGACTGTGTGTGTGTGTGTGTGTGTCAGGATTGAGAGTTCTACTCATTCTTGTTTATTGGTCAACGGGTATGCACCCCAGACAGAGGAGTTGGGACCACTTACACGGACATTGGAGAGGATTGCCTGTGCTACCAGTGCCATCCTGATTGTTAGAGATTTTAATGCCAAGAATCCGATCTGGGGCGGTCATGAATGGTGTGATCGTGAACTGATGATGTAAGATTTGATTAAGGAAAATTTGATAGCATCTTTGTCTCTTTCCGTGGGTAATGATGCAGATTCCCCCCAACCTTTGTCTCGGCCAATGGACGGAGTTGGATTGACCTCGCGCTTTCTCGTAATATTACCATCCATGATTGGGTAGTGTCAAGTGAGGTCACTGAGAGCGACCATCGCCTTATCACCTTCATCGTGACGGAGAGCTTGACAGGGTTCACCAAACACTGATCTTCGGATCAAACGAAGTCGCCTTCGGGCGCTAAAGAGACGCTGTCAATCTCTGACGGATCCAGTTCTGAGAGCCCAGGCAAAGCTCCCCTTTTAGGAGGCAAGGCGGGAGTTTAAGAAGCTGATTTTCCAGGCCAAGGCAGCTTCTTGGAGGAAGTTCTGTGAATTGAACTCGGATACGGACCCCTTAGGGTTGTCCTACAAGATCCTTAGTGATAAGCGCAAGTCGGCACAGACCCTTTGCTCTGTCAGGAGGGAGGATGGTTCTTGGACCTTGAACGAAAGGGAAACAGAGCTACACCTCTTCGACCTGTACTACCCAAAATGATTTGGTGGAGACTGATGAGGAGATGCACACTGAGATCAGGCAGCAGGTGGCGGAACCATGTCACTTGGGGAGCTGGACTCTGTCGGGAATGAACCTCAGTTCGGCCCCGGGTGAGGATCAGTTCCTGGCTGTTGCACTACAGCACGTGAGGGACGCCATTGGTGGGGTCTGGCTATAACTGCTTAATGGGTGTCGGGTTCTTGGGTATTTTCAGCATGAATGGAAGTATGCGTGGGTCATCTTGATCCCCAAACCCGAGAAAAGGAAGTTCCATCCTGTCTATCTGTCTATGCTGGGGAAAGTGCTGGATAAACTTTGCGCTGATCGACTCGCTCACTTCCTGGAGGGTGGAGGACTGTTCTCGGACCAGCAGTTTGGGTTTAGAAGCTTTAAGCTGGTAGTGTTAAGTGATGTCACTGAGAGCGACCATCGCCTTATCACCTTCATCGTGACGGAGAGCTTGGCAGAATTCACCAAACACTGTTCCGACCTCAAGAGGGCTAACTGGGTGGGCTTTTGGGCCTATCTCAGGGAGAACAGCGCTGCTGTTTCTGGCCCACTGAGCGAAGGCACTCCCTCTGGAGTGGGGGACGCGGCAACCGCCATTATCTCGATCTGCGGGACCGCGAGCAATCGGTTTATTTTTCGGGGGCGTCCACGAAGAACTCAGCCACGTTGGTGGTCCAACGATCTTCGGTGGATCGTTATCCTCAGCTATGACCAAGCTTTGGAGGAGTATGTGGGATTCACCACACGCGCCTGGCTTGAGGATAACCATGTTGCTGGATATCGCCAATGCATTTAATCATGCTTGGCATCCTATGCTGCTGAAGACACTCCTCTGCATGGGGTGCCCAGGAGACCTCTTTAGTTTAATCAGGTCCTTCCTAACAGGTCGCGAAGTCCTTCTCGGGGGACTTCGGAGGTGGATTTCTAGGGGTTGCCCGCAGGGCTCTTGTCTGGGGCCCATCCTCTGGCTTTTGGTCATGGAGGACTTGTTCAGCCTGGTCAAGAAGATGGAGGCCAATGAGAATCTCCGCTGTCAAGCGGTGGGGGATGACACGCTGCTACTGGTCAAGGGAAAGACGTTCCATGGTATTGAGCGGTTTTGGGAGCGTGTTTGGGCGATCTGTCAAGTATGGGCTAATCGTAATAAACTGGTGTATAATGAGGGCAAGACAGGCTACGTCTTCCACGCGGTTAAGAAGGGGCATGTCCCCCTTTGCCGTCCACCACGGCTCAGTATCAAAGGTCGCCGCATCTGTCCATGCGATACCTGGGGTGGTTGTGGATGCGAGGTTTTTGTTTGTTGAACATGAGTATACCATGAGGAGACGTAGGGCATCCACCCTGCGATGCTGAGAGAGATTTTCATCCGAGCCATCAAACCCATGATCTTGTTAGGTGCTGGGGTGTGGGGTGGACGCGCTCGGCAACAGGCGCTCCGTAGGCATCTGGAGGCGGTTGTCCGACCCTTACTGCTTGCGATCTGTCATGCGTATCGCAC
>JAHWFP010222351.1:6179-17867 GCA_023313725.1 Lithobius niger | reverse complement strand
ACGTATCAAGAAAATTTGCCAAGAATGTTCTCATTATGCCAAGAACGAATGTTAAAGGTTCGATAATGATCAGATACCACCCTAGTTCTAACCATATAGCCTAATCAGAGCCCTTATTAATTAGGTTCTGGTTCTATGTAGCCTACTCTAACATTTGACGAAATCAATATGAAAAGAAACTAAAAAAAAACCATCGACTGGTGCCTAGATTCGAACCAACATCAGAGCCTTCTTAGGTCTTTAAATTAACGAATTAAAATCAGCTTTAATACGGTTTAACACTCCTCTTTCCATTAGGCCTTGGGTGCTGAGATGTATAGGATATCGCCCGCTTTCCGAGTGCTGGGATCTAACAATGTCGAGGTCGCGCAGCGCCCGAGCCATTGTTGGATTCCAGCATGAGGAAAGCGGACGATATCCTTCTCTCACCCGTTTTGAAGCTATCAGTCCGGCGTACATTGTTGAGCGCAAGTGAGCGCGAGTGGAATACATTGTTGCGTTTAGCCAGAAGAAAGTTTGTGTAGAATATTCGTTAAGACGCAATGCTACACGCAACGAAAAGAAGCAACGTTTAGTTTTGAAAGCGGTTGCAATGCTGTAATTAACATGAATTTTAACGATTTTTTTTTATGTTTGAGGTGGCGCTGTTTTCAAAAATTGTTCCATGTAATTAATTATATTCGGTTTCTGTATTCCTTTTTGTCATTTAATGAAATCAACGTTTGGAAAGCGGCAGTTGCAATGTTGTGAATTGCTGAACGTTTTTATTTTTGTATCTGTTATGTTTTTTTTATTTGTTTCAGTAAATTTATTACATTTGTTTGTTTTCTTCCACTTTTCATTTAACGCAAACGGGGGCTGGGATCCAGTTTGAGTGCTAGGATCAAGGATCCCAGCCCTCCTTCGTGGATCCCAGCACTCCTCGTCCTCGTACATTGTTGCGATCCCGTCGTGCTGTATTGTTATAAGAGGACTAAGAGCTTCATAACGGGTGAGAAGTTGGAAACTTTTCGCCAGTCTGTCTGCCCAACAGTTGTTGATTGTTAAGTATGAGTTAGACGATGGCGTTCGGCAACAATAAGGTAAGACTTTCGCTGTTTACGAAAGTGTTATCTTATTGTTGCCGAACGCCATCGTCTAACATATTTGTACAACGACGAGTTGGATCTTTAATGAGTGAGCCATTGTTGCAATAAAGCGACAGTGTTAGTGCATTGTTGCCGAACCATCGTCGAACATATTTTTTACAACAAAGATATGCATTGTTAGTAACCGAGCCATTATTGTGATAGCATAACGAGCCATTGTTGTCGGGAATATTCTTTGCTCCAACTCCGTTTTCAAAACTCAATAACTGCAAATAAATGCCATTTTAATCAATTTTAACTCTTTCCTTTGGGTATTTTTTCATCTATAATAAATGTATTATTTTGGAAATATTGACATGTAAATATTGATACGCAAACATTGACAGCAGCAGTAGGTTAGATTTACTTACATAAGTATGAACCAAAGGCCTTCGTTTTCTTCCTTAAGTAAGTAAGAACCCCATGCCTTCGTTTGCTATGCCTAGAATTCTTTTTGCTTATTTTAAAAATAAATAGTTGTTAATTTAAAGTGGGAAATAGTTTCATAATACTTTCGAAACGATTTGGGATACGTAAATATGGACAGCGATTGTATTTCTGCTACTTAAGTAAGAACCAAAGACCTTCGTTTTCTTACTTCAGTAAGAAACCCTCGCCTTGTTTTCTTACTTACGTAAGTAAGAAACCCACGCCTAGCCAAAATGCAGCATTGTTGTGGCAATGTGTCTTCATGATATAAATCCACTGCTACAACAATTGTCCAACAATGAAAGAGTCGTACAACTAGGCTGATTGTTACGCCATTCATGTTGTTGCCAAGCTAACATTATATTACCAATGCTTATAGCTCGATCTGCAAGAATTGTTGGCCAAGCGTCGCGGAAGGGGAAGTACTGCTAATAATGCAATGTAAACAAAATTTATTACTTTTTAGATCGATCTACAAGAATTTGTTGATAAAGCCTGAGGGCAGCTTTGGTGGAATTTCATAGGGGTTCCTTGACTGGTTCGTTTTGTGCTGCCTAGAATGACTTGTACACCAAATTTCATGCTCGTCGCTCGATTTGAAAGAATTTGTTAATCAAGCCTCAGGGAGGGGGCACGGGGGGGGGGGCTGCTGGGGGCTCTTGGGTTTATTACGTGGGGGTTCCACGGCTGATTCGGTTTGTGTGCTGCTAAATTTCGCTATATTGGGTAGCGAAGGGCCCTGTAATGCCTTGTGCTAATGTCGATTATTTAATACCGGTCGTAAAATGAAGCTATTAAGGGCAAAGGGACCAGTTTTTGCGACGTTTCGTCTCCCAGTTCAGAGTCGTTTTCAAGTACGAAGTGTAAACTTTAAGCAACAACATTATTATCTACGACCTATAGTAACTCGCTATGCAATTCAGACGAAAGCATTGCTTAAAAAAGAACTAAGCCTTTACAATCCTATAGAATGTAAGGGTAATAACAATGTCGATTTAATAAAAATGTCGATTTTGGCATGTAAAAGATCTTAGGATTCCGATTGGAATCACCTAGTAAAATTGTCCCCCTCTTCTTCTGGAGGTATAATTACGGTTTGGAGCTCGTCAAACGTCCGAAGTATTGACATCGGTTAACTCCCATTAATCTCTAGGCTACAGGGAAGCTAACTGGCTGTTCAGGCTACAGTCATTAAAAAAATAAAAACCCAGGAAGGTGCACAAGTATACAGTTAAAAATGCGACGTTTCGAGTCGAATACGACTCTTTCTCAAGCAATTAGTACAAGGCGGAAAGTCTAAACATATTAGCCTTGTGCTCATTATTGCTTGAGAAAGAGTCGTATCCGATTCGACACGTCGCATTTTTAATTGTATATACTTGTGTACCTTATTGGCTTTTTAATTTTTTAATCACTGTTTGGTGCTTTTTTTTTTCATCACTATCAGGCAAAATCTTCATTACAGTCAGGGAAAAATTGCCGTTTGGTCTTTATACGTTGTGACCTAGGAGCCTAAAACACAAACAAAAAGTGGAAGCAATTGATTTCTACAACCTGAATCAACCTGAATAAATAAGTAACCTACGTCTAATAAGGCTATGGTGCTCGATAGAGTTTAGTGCTAGTTCAATTTTTATTTCAGTATTGGCTGTCAATTAAAGAGGCGAGCAAAGCTCCTGATTTAGTCAAATCAGTTAAAACAGTTAACGGTTCTTGCAGTCTTGAATCAGTTAGGGCAAAACAGTAAGGGCAAAAAATGTAAACTTTTATCTATATCAAAGTTTTAAAAGCCTACCAGATGAAATTTGAAATTTAAATAAAATTGGAGAAATAAAAAAAAAAATGCTTTCTTAAATGGCGAATGCCAACAAATCAGTAGCTCAAAATCTGTAGAGAGTCAAACAAGAAAAAAAGTCATGTTGTTAAACAATTTATCTATGAATTGTTTGTGTTTTACGTTTTCTCTTTTATTTTTGGACTGCGAGCGGCCGTATTCATTAACCTCTTTATGTAAGTACCATAGCTTGCTTCTTGCTGATGGCTTTGTGAAGCATAATAAAAAAAAAGAAACAAGAAAGAAAAAACATTCATCTGATATTAATAATTTTTGGTTCAGATATCAGCTTTTCGGTTGTTGCGAAGCGTAGGGAACCTTATAGGAACCTTATATCCCCGTTACCGTCCGTCACCTGGTTTACGTCCGTTGTATTTTTTAAAGTTTTGTCGCATACAACAATTGGTTAAAAATGGTAAAAATGGTTATAGTGATTGAAATGATCGTTAATGGTTAACACAAACTAGCCACATCGTACGAGGAGGTTACTTATTCACGTACTAGACGACCGATATTTCATGCCACAATGAACCTCACATCTCTTGTAATTTGTATCATATCAAAAACCAAAACTGGTTAAAAGGGCCGCCAAGTTCCGAATGGTTCGGTCCTTCAAAGGAGTGATATCAACACACCAAAACATTCGCCAAATTAATCGCACCGCTTATTAGTTCGAAGGTTAAATGAAAACTAGAACATTGCTACTTTCGGTAGCAATGTTCAAGTTTTCATTTAACGTCCAAAGTATTATTTGGTGCGATTAAGTTGGCGAATGCTTTTGTGTGTTGATATCACTCCTTTGAAGGGCCGAACCATTCGGAGCTTGGCGGCCCTTTCAACCAGTTTTGGTTTTTGATATGATATCACTCCTTTTTTTTTTAATTGTGTATTAACTCAACTCCACTACACTGCAGATGTGTAGTGCATTTGTGTAGTGCCACTTCAACAAGAAATTGGTTTTCAACAATTAACTACTATCTTTTGCCTATAGGCCGAACCATTCTCAATTTAGTCATCTCTTTATGGGTTTTTGGTTTGGTTTTAATTTTGCTGTAATTTGTTTTATTTAGTAAGTTTGGTGTGTTGATATCACTCCTTTGAAGTGCCGAACCACTTTCAATTTGGTGGCCTCTTTACCAGTTTTTGGCTTTGTTTATTTTCCTTTTTACAGTTGGTTTATTTTTCGTGAATTGGACGTGAATACAATTTCTTTGCAACGTTGTTTAGATTTATCGTGATACACCAGTGCGTGTCTAGGCACGCACGTCAGTATACAGGTTGTCGTTGTCCGAACTCTGGCCGTCCAATGAGAGACGATGCCGACAATACTAACAATGGTTATAACAATATTTTCGTACTTACGCGCCCTCCCACGCCATTCCCGTTACGCCCCCAAGGGTCAAACCATAAAAGGTACGCAGTTCGTATTGTATTGCACCCATTCGTCCAATTTCATAGCTGGAAGCCTTCCCGTTATCTCGGTATCGATGAATAATCACCCTATGGAAATTAACATGGGGATGAGCGGAGTAGCTAGCTAGTAGCTAGACATTTACAACGTTATTGAGGGTCCGATTTTGCATTGAAAGCAGCTTAGCTGGCATTCCTACACGAGTTAATTTTTGTGAGGTGGGTCATTGTTCACGATTTCAACACAATTTAAGCTTTTGTACCGCATTATTATTTTCCCCCAAGTACCTGAAATTTGCCCAACTATGCTGCAAGATATAAGACACTGACGCGCTACAATGGTTTACAACCTCGATCCTCGGGTGCACGGGTAGCTGCGAGCATTGGGGGGTCAGATTCGATAGGCGTCCTGGTCCCAGTGTACATCTCTGGCTTCGTACAGACCCGGGTTCGATCCTGGCGATGGGAAGTGTATATGTACGGGTTTTTCTCCGGTTGTTTCCCACCCGTTGCACAAGGGTTTCCTCCGGGTACTCTGGTTTCCTCCCTCGTGAGGCAAAAAACAACTGTAATAATGGTGGTACTTCTTCCACCTAACATCTGCCGCCAGGGATTCTGGGTGGGTGGATTCCTCGAGCATCGTCTCTATATATTATTAAACTGAATTGATGTGATGTTTGTTGCCTAACTTGGCGCGACACACTAACTAGCGTGTGTCTAGATTAGTACTTCATTTTACATGGGTTTTCTTGTTTCACTTATTTTAAGACATTTGTTTCTTTACGTCCTGCTTTGTGCAGATTCTTTCATTGGCTTCTTATCTCTTCACTTTCTAAACATCACTCACTTGGCGAAATAGCTGCAGAACGTCAGTTAGAAGTCAGTTATAGGCCTACGCAAGGCACTAACTCGTACCCAAAGCTGCTCGTGTTTTGCCACACAGCAAGCTTGTGTTTTGCCACACAGCAAGCTCGTGTTTTGCCACACAGCAAACACATTGCCAGGATTTGTTGACATAGTAACCCAACCTTATAGTACGGTTTGAACGCAAATTAGGCCTACGCATGGCCTAACTCATACCCAGAGCTGTTTGTGTTTTGCTACAAATAAGGAGAGGTCCAGTTAATGGTTTAACGTATACTACACTACTGGACGATTCTTGCTGTTTGAAATGTTACAAATGCAGACGTAAAAAATTGTTGACACCTTTTTCTGTTGTTAGTGTATTTGCTTTGCGTAATTTAGTATTTAAAACTTTTTCGTATCTTTGCGTATTGTAATTTAATTTGACTGCTAAACAGGAATTCTGCGTTATTAGATTTTAAACATCCAAACAGCAACTCCTATAGCCATCCCACCCAGAACTACACGTGTCTCTTCAGATACTCCCACTTAACAACAATATTATGAATCATCCTTCCAGCAGGAAAATTTGAGACGTTTCTCCGGCAAATTGACATTTGACATTCCGAAACTAACAATCAACTACGAAAAATTCGTTTCAACAATGGTCGAATGGGGATTTTCGAGGGCTAAACTTTTATCTAGAACCGCGAAAATATGCCTACGCGAAATCTGGATTAATTTCATGTCTTTCAACACTTTTCTCACATTTTTAGCCTTCCTACTTCCAGAGGAGAAGAGGGATAGAAACAGAAACAACACGGCAGCGTAACAATGAACATTGATACTTAGGAACCGTCGAAAAATACACGTGCATCTCGCGTGCGAGCTGTTTCATACTGCTATATTTTTTAAGCACTTAAAGACTCTTGAAAGAAATGTATTTGATCCATGTGCGGGCTGTAGGATGATTCTCATACATGAAATGTTACAGTCGGTTAAGATTTAAATTAATTATTTCAGGAGATAAAAATCAAACCGAACCATAGAGTTTGCATTTTCTATACAATCAATGTTGCAATTAGATTGTACTGGGAAAGGGGGAGGGGTGATAGAGGGATGCAATGGCAAATTGTTTTTTCCCCCAACCCCACAACGACGTAGCAATGTTAAGGTCTAGGTTGATGAACCTTCAACATCTAAATAATTCTGGGTTAAAGTGCTGCAGCTGATGACTGTTAACATCCCATCCCGGATAACTAAATAGACATGCGTCTGTATTTAATGTGTAACCGATTTTATAGGGTTTTTTTTCAAACAAATTATTTGCGAATTATATTTTTTTTCATGGTCAGTTTTGGCTGTTTTACGCGCCTTCTATCCTGGTTATGGGTTGTCTCCCATGTCGAACCGGTTTTTTCCCCGAACTGCCTGCCAGGCTCGCGGTGCCACGCTGTCTGCGGTTGAAACATAACATCAGAAACCGCAGCTAATCACCAAGTCCCTCCAAGTGGGAATACTTCTTTAACTTCTCTAACGTTTACTTTTTGACGAATATACTGATTCGGCGAAACGGAAATTCTCCTGTAGCCGAATTTTGAGCAGGGCTTAATTTTTGGTGAAACCGGAAACGTTTTCGGCGCAATGGGATTAGGTAAAGCCCTAACCAGACTGGCTGCTCGCGGCTGCACGCCGACGCAGTATGGTGTAAAAAAGACTTCAATATTCGTCCTTAACGCAACATCGACCACACGATTACTGAACTATTGACCTTGTCGGCACGTCGTTACGCACAGCTTCGCACGAAATTTTCTTCTGTCTGGAGAGGCCTTAAAACGGTGTTTGACGAATGGGAACCTCTGTTTGGGTAGATAAGCGGTGAAGTTCCGTTTCGCCAAATCCCGTTTCGCCAAATCCCCTTTTGCCAAAAAGAAAGCAGATTAAAAGTTTGACCCTAAAAGGCAAATCCCGTTCCGCCAATCCCGTTACGCCACACCTAATTCGACAAAATTTTTGGCATAACAAATTTGCAATTGATTTACTTGCGTTTTGGAAACTGGCAATACAGAAGGAAAAACGTGTACTGGAAATGTTATCTGGAATGCTTAAACGGCACTACGTCAATGCCAAGGTTCTCTTTAAGAATAGTTAGTTATGCACTTGATGGTTACCCTTTCCCAAACGGGAATTCCGGTTTTTGCAGAATCCTGTTTCGCTGAATCAAAATATTCTTTAAAAACGTTAACATTGCAGACGTTAAATATGCATGCGTAATTGGAAGGAATTCGTGACTAGTTGCGGTTTTTGATGTTATGTGTTTAGCCGCAGCGAGCGCGGCAAGTAATTTGAAAAAAAAAATACTCTGCGAAACGGGATCCTGAGAAGTGGTTGTTTGTCTATAAATGTTTTACCATTACACAGGAATAATGCGTTAAATTTCGTGCGCCTGATATTTCAGTATTTGGTATTTGGCATAACGAGATTTGGTGAAACGGGATTTGCCCTTTTGCAAAACGGGATTTGGTGAAGCGGGATTTGGCGAAACGGGACGTGACCTTATGATCCCCACATATCCCTCAAAATCCCGTTACGCTAAATCAAATTCGAAAAAATTTTAATCATCATCATCCCCACCTACCCCTCAATCGTAGCACTGTCTACAATCTACCCCCCCCCCTAAGTGCAAACAACACCCACCTTTAAGTAAATCAGGATTGGGATGCTGCGAGAACGGTACAAGAACTTTTATACAAGCATAACGTCTGTACGAAAACAAAACGAGAAATGGAAGTGGCAGCGAAGTACGGAAAGCAAAATAACAAAACGAAATTTCGTGGCGTGAAAGTTAGGCCTATATCGCCTTTCCTCTCCTCTAAGTTTCAACTTTTCACAAACCCGATTTCCCTCCCCCCCCCCCCCCCAGCGCCCAAAACCCCCCCCCCCCCAAAAAAAAAAACCAACTCCTAAATCCCGTTTTCCTCTTTTCCTCCTTTCGTGTTTTCCAAAGTCCTTTCCTTCCCTTCGCGTAACCCGTGACACTAAGCGCCGAGAATCGCCAAGTTTTAATGCCTATAAATGGGGGCGTAATCTCCTTTTCTTTGGCGCCTGGAGTGCTCACCCGCTCACTAGATGGCACACACACACACACACCCAATACACCCACTCACCCATTGCCCCTCTTTTACTCTTCCACCACCTCCTCCCGCCCTTCCCCTACCTACGCTATGCCACTATCCGGGTAAAAGAGAGCACGAGGAGGGGAAATTGTATTTTTACAATGGCGCGTTTACACGAGCGGTAACAAGTGGAAAAGAAATAAAATGCACGGCCTCGCTTTTCAAAATAGGATGTCAGTCAATATGGCCGCTAGGCGAAGGAAGCAGCCGCTTACGAACCATCGATCTAATACCTCCCCCCCCCCCAACCCCGGGGGGGCGCGCACGTCGACGGCGAGAGTTAAGCTGATTCTCTTATACCCCCCCCCCCCCCTTCCCTCTCGCCCGTATGCTGTATAGGCCTATACCACAGCTTACGCTTCATGGTTGCTATGGAACGCAAATGTTAACGAGATCGGTATTGTGGTCTGCGATTATTCAAAATGTGTCCTTCCAGATGTTCGGCTTCGGCATCGTTATAATTTTTGTTCAAACCATACTTTACACAGAGTTTACGTGTTTGTTCTTTTTTGTTAGGGTTCATATGCACTAATTTATATGTGTAACATCACATACCAAACTGTAAAAAGTGGTAACAAGTATATATAAAAAAAAAAGAAACGGGCTGACATAGGCCAACAAAATCTGGCTATCAGGCTGATTTACTGCCAAACGGGGAAAAGGACAAAAAAGTCATTCATCAGCAATCTGTCTCAGTAACGAAAGGTGGGAGGGGGGTATATTGGAGGGATGAGGAGAAGGTTAGAAATGTGAAATGGGAATAAACACCTTTAATTTTTAAACAGGACGTAGAGCCAAAGCATTAAACATTTTCAGTCACACTGTCGGACTGGTGAACTCCCGTTTCGCCAAATCTCGTTTCGCCAAAACAAATTTGACAACATTTTACGCACACGAAATTTGATACCTTATTTCTATGTAATGGGGCTATAAAAGGCAAACATTTAACAGAGATAAGCAGTGGTATAGAATAAGACCAGTTGATTTATTAACGTTTTGAAAACTGGCAATACAGACGGAAAAACGTGTGCTTTAAATATAATTGTTTAGAATGCTTGGGCGTCGCTACGTCAATGCCAAGGTTCTCTTTTAAGAATAGTTAGTTACACACGTGATGGTTAACCTTTTCCAAACGGGAATTCCTGTTTTGCAGAATCCCGTTTCTCAGAATCAAAATATTCTTCAAAAACTTAACATTGCAAAAGTTAATGAGGCATGCCTAATTGTTAGTAATTTTTGATTAGTTGTGGTTTCTAATCATGTTTAGCCATGTAATTTGAAAAAAAAAATTATTTTGTAAAATGGGATTCAGCAAAATGGGAGTTTGTCTAAAATGTCTGACCATTATCATGTTATAAATGTTTGTGTTTAAATGTTTTAAATGTTTCGTGTGCCTAAAATTTCGTGAACGATATTTCAATTGGCGAAACGGGATTTGGCGAAACGGGACTGGTCCATCAGGCAAAAGCTGTTAATCTGCTCTCTTTTTGGCGAAACGGGATTTGGCGAAACGGGACGTAACCGTCGGACTGGATTGGTACCTTAATACAATCGAACACAATTTTTACGTTCTGAGCAGTCCGGCTTACATTTCATAATGAGTATACATTAGTTTGTCAGTCCATCGTTGCGTCGATTCCTAGGATCCAGACCACCACTGCCTGAGGGTCAGGGCCGGATTACCAATGAGGTAAATGAGGCAGCTGCCTCGGCCACAGGTAGTCTAGGGGCCCCCACGACTTACGGTTTTTTCTCAGTTTTTTTTTTTCAAATAGTGATGTCGTGTGTGTCTCAGGTATGTTTAAGTTAGATTAGGTTTTGTGAACCTTATCGAACCAATTTCCTTATCTTTCAACAAATAAAATAGCTGAAGCTGCTCACTGACTGTATGTATGCAAAAGAGTACACGATTTCCATCTGCCGTCAGGTTGTAACGTTATAACTTCTACACTTGCGCCTGCACCGGACCGAACAACAGATAGTCACTCTGGCTTTTTTACAACAATTAGTCAGTTTGACATTTTTAAGGCCTTTTTTCGAATTAGTTTTTTTGTTGTTGACAGAATGGAATTTTTGATCCAGAAACGTGACGCCCATAAACAAACACTAGAAAAAATTCACCGCGACGATTATGTACGACGCACCAACCCCTCAGGCAGTCGTTCTCAGTCTTTCGTTGTCGACCGTAGCAAACGCAACATTTTATATTTGTTGTCGCTGACTGACGTCACCTACCGACAAACCAATGGCTGACAAGCCGCTGCGAACATGATCGGCGAAAGGAAGATGGTGGTCGAGAACACTTCGAAGCTTCGATTAATGCTCTTTGCTGTTATAAACATCTCTGCAACGAGATAATTGTAGAGAACAGCTAAAAAAAATTGTGCAATATTCAATGGTGTTATAATTTGTTAAATAAAATATAGAAGCACAGTTTGCTGGGTCGTTTAGGCCCAAAGTCGCCTAGTTTTGAAAAATAAGCGTGCTAGCTCTACCCATTCTGCAGCGTTGATTGGTCCGATGTTGGTCGCTCGTTGGTCGGTCGTGCTGGTGTGACAGGGGGTTGTTTTTAGTTCTGTTGGTCGCTGCCGTCCCTTGTTTTTGCCGTTCGATTGTCGTGGCGGTGTGTACTAAGCCACCTGTAGGCACGTGCGTATCATTCAAGTGACGTGACCTGGATTCGAACTGGAGAACTAAGCCTTCATCGGATCACTGCCATACCACTTTTACCGATAAATGGCTGCTTGTCAACTGGCTACTGTCTACTTGTCCGATCGTGCTTAGTCCAAGGCCAACTGAGATAGTAGCTGCTTTCTTAACTCTTCTCCAGGCCGTCAGCTTGCTTCTTTTCCGGTATAAGCTAGTGACA